>MJUT01062886.1:753709-783281 GCA_002080005.1 Gigantidas platifrons
AATTAAATGGGAAAATCTAGGGAAGACGCAAAATCAATACCCACAATACACAAATATATGACCGGTCACTTGATACATGTACTTCAATAAAGCGTGGTGGGATTAAGCTAATTATATGACCCAAATCACCCCTCTTAATGAAATGTGATGTGGCCATGCTCGTGTTTCCAATATGTTAGTACAATGATAACGGACTATGAAGAAAATTAACTATCTATCACCATATGTTAAGAACATATAAAATGTTAAATTTAATATAATAGTTAACTAGATATTATATGGTTTTAATCTAATGATATTTTAAAACTGATTTTCATGTAAGAAGCACTGAATTCCGGATCAATAATCAAGCTTCACCTTACAGAGTAGATACTATACTTTTAAACGTTATGCCAAGACGGACTAGTCAGTGACCGGAAGGGTAATTGTCGTTTAATACTGAGGAAGCAAGTTTTGGCGATATCATGGCAAGAAACTGTTACCTTTGATGAGATATCTGTTTTGTACTAGATATGCACATTAAATTGGATTGTTATAATGCTAGATAAATCAAATTGCCGTTGTCACAAGTTGGTGTATGTGCAGACGAATACACGGAAAAGGTACACTAACTTCCCTTAAAAGACACAGTTTTCCGGAGTACATACGTTCACCCCAGCTTTTTAGTGGGGTTCGTGTTACTCGATCTGTTGTTTTATATGTATATTTTGTAGATCGTTGTTTGTACTTTTTCTTTTGACCATTGTGTTGTCTGTTCTTCGATTTACGGATTCTGATTACACCTTTTGTATCTTCAAACTCTTCTTACGGCCTGCATTAGGAGACAATTACATTACAAACCTAATTCAATTCAACTCTTGAATATTTAATCAGCTCAGAGATGATTCCAAAGCTACATGTTGTGTTACATGGTTTATATTAATTGGATTTCTTTGCAAATCATGTTCTTTCTATTTACGTATAATTAATGGATAAAACCAAATTTCTATTTGCACTTTTTTTCAATTAAGTTACCTGCAAAGGAATTATAATTAGTTTTTTCTAATGACATCTACATTCTATTGTTCATGTTGTAAACATTCTATCGAATGCTCAACCAGTAACTAAATCATGTATCAAATGTTTTTAATAAAAATAATGCCGCCGTGTCGAGTGAGTAACATTAAAGAAATCAATAACAAATAAAATAAACTCTAGACAAAAACACAACAAAACACAGAAAATTTCAATTAAGTTATTTGGAAAGAATGTTTTTTTTTCTCAAATGGCATCTATATTCTATTGTTAAACATTTTATCGAATGCTCAACTACTAAATAATGTTACAAATCTTTTAATATAAATAATGGCGCCGTTTCGTGTGAAACAATTCTACTGAGTAACATTAACGAAATCGATAACAAATAATTTAAACATTCGACAAAACAACAAAACACAGAAAATTAAGAAGCATAGATACATTAGAAGATGAGCAACACGATTCCAAAACTGGATTGAAACCATGTCTTCGCGAAAGGTACGTAGTTCCTGCTTCTTATTAGACACCTGTCATGTTACTCATATAGTTAAGTCATGTAGGACACCACAATACGAAATAAAACAAAAATACAAATAAGACGTGGTCCTCATACAAACAACTGGCTTTAAAAACTAACCCAACAAACAATATTTTATTACAATTAATTTCAGTGAGCGGTCATGAATATGTGTGTTACGGGTATCGATTTCAGTGAGCGGTCATGAATATGTGTGTTACGGGTATCGATTTCAGTGGGCGGTCATGAATATGTGTGTTACGGGTATCGATTTCAGTGGGCGGTCATGAATATGTGTGTTACGGGTATCGATTTCAGTTGGCGGTCATGAATATGTGTGTTACGGGTATCGATTTCAGTGGGCGGTCATGAATATGTGTGTTAGGGGTATCGATTTCAGTGGGCGGTCATGAATATGTATGTTGGCGGTATCGATTTCAGTGAGCGGTCATGAATATGTATGTCGATTTCGCCTCAGTCTACGACTTTTATTTTGGAATTTTTACGACTATGCGGTGGCTCTCTCCCCCCACCCAATTTTATTATATCAATCATTTGGTGGGGTACTTGTTGCTCATCTCTATTGCTTTCTGTGCTGTGTTGCTTTTGTTTGTCTTCGTCATGTGTTTTGTGTGCACAATGTTGCCCGTGTCTCTGGATTGTCCATTCATGATTGCAGCCTCGGTTTTCACTAACGTTTAATAAGAATAGAGTAAACATCAAACATGTTTATTAAGGAGTATATAAAATTAAGAATCAACTGTAGTTCACGGCTACATGTATATGAGAGAGTAGTGATTATTAACCCGTCCTCTTTTACATGGTGTGTTTTATTTTATCCTGCCATTCAGGTATGTTGTCTACGGTGAGTTAAAATCAACCTTATTATGACATTATCATACCAAATAAAAAAGCATATATTAGATTTATCGTAATACAAGTATGCTATAACTATTTTGTGCATTCAAAATTCAACATGGCTGTTTGGTTACCACTATATCATATGTTCCATATATCTGAGTGTCGTACACTTATCGTTGACTTTTATTGCAAGCGAAATAAAACCTTTCGTTTGTATCAGCTGGTTTTTCTCCAGGAAATTTTTCTCGCAGATTTAAAAAAAAATTAATTTGTTTTTGTCCTTTTGTGGAGTTCATTCAATGGGAAGTGTAAATGTCTCAATTAGATTGGTTAATTTTACTCTAGAAAAAATAGCCTAGTGATGACAATGCATGCATTTATACTACGGAAATGTACACGTTTTCCAAGGAAGTGATTATTATTATATTATTATATTGCATACCCCCTTACACCATTTAATTTTAATGGAAATCCCCTTGTATTTTAAATGAATGTTGATGACTGAAATATTTATCATACATATATGCTATAGTCAACCTTTGGCATTATTGCTCCTAGAATTTTAAATTTTTTGGCCTACAAATCTTTTGTTTTTTAACCTACACAGTGAAGGTCATTACAAACACGAAATGTTTGCACTAGATCAGAAATCTACATTTCATTTTCTATTAGTGGGTAGATACATATGCTGCTGGGGGAAGGTATTATTCATCCAGTAGTCTGTGCTTCGGGACTCAACATGGTTTATTACATATAATCTTTATTGAAATTTACTGTTTCAAAATCATGTAACTTTGACTAAAATGAAGGTTCTCCTCCCTTGTGGATATGTGACCATAGTCAATTCTGGCAATACCGTTTAGGTTTTTTGTTGTCTTGTCCCCAAAGACTTGTATTCAAATATTGTATCTTTAAATGTATCTGATGAAGGTTATTCCAGAAATACTCAGTTTGATATCTATGTTTTTATTATAAAATATACGTATTATTGATAATTACCATGTCTAAATATTGTAATATTTGGGAATAATAAATTTCTCGGGCATAGAAAACATTGGACGATTTTGGTTATCGTGCTTACATCGTTGTGGTATGTGTGCTCCCAAATTATTTTAGAATTATTTGGCTTACAATATATTGGTTTGAGTATACCTGATTGGTTATCTATATTTTTAGATAGATACTAATATAGATGTATATATGAGACTAGAGTGATATTCGAATTTTATACAATATGAAATACATATTTGGAATCTTTATTATTGTAAGAATAAATGTTGTACATTATGAGTAATGCAAGCTTTTTGAATACAAAGACAAATCTGTGTGAATGCTACGACAATCAGATTAACTGAATCCCAATTCACGCTTACGGTGACTTTTTTAGTGGCCAAAGGAGGTGTGGTCACCCAACACCCATTTGTGAAGCATTGTCATGTGGCTGGGAGTTCCTTTTGCGGAAAGTAGGGATCCGCCTCTTGAATAATGAACTGCAATAATATAAATGTTTTAATTTCTACAAAATAATACTAGTTTAGTTTAATGCATGTTGTGTTTTCTTTATCTTTTTCCTGTGTCTTGTGTGCCCAATGCTTCAAGTGTCTATGTATTATCCATTCTTCATTGTCCCTTCGGTTTTCTCTGACGTTTATCTACACATGGACTTATAGTATCTTTTTCAATAGTTTCAGTGTCACTACCATCCATACAACATCTACCGACATAATCTAAGCTTTAAGCGATATACCTTAACCAGTAAAATGGAGAGAAAAAATCATGTATGAAGTGTGTAAATTAAATATAATGTAATTCTAGTCATGTATAATATGATAACCATTCCAGGAAATACTCAACCAACACCATTAACCTGGCCTAGAGGTACTTACACGTTAATGAAACCTTTTGTCGGTTGTCCCGGAAGTGACGTAAATTGGAAGGAAGGGTCATTATATCAGGATACAGAGGATGATCAAAGATATGGTAGTTATGTCGTTTCGACAAATATGTCAGGTATGACATTTTAATATTGTAGTAAAATGTACATGTAGCTCTTATTAATTATAAGCATTTATATATTAGTATGCTAGATATATAAACCAACTAAAGTGAAAACATATTTTATTTTTAGTGGGGTTTGTGTTACTCGATCTGTAGTTCTGTATGTATGTTTTGTAGATCGTTGTTTGTCCTTTTGTACTTTTTTCTTTTGGCCATTGTGTTGTCTGTTCTTCAATATACGGAATATGATTACCCCTGTTGGCACCTTCAAACTCTTATTATTGATGTTTGAGACGTCTCAAGTATTACTCTTAATAATCGATGCTAAATGACTGAGTGATTGTTGTCTAACGCCAAAATGAGCAATATGTCAGCGACAGTATGGCGAGCAATATGTCAGCGACAGTATGGCGAGCAATATGTCAGCGACAGTATGGCGAGCAATATGTCAGCGACAGTATGGCGAGAACACGTTATATGTAAATCAGATGATGTTCTACACGATTAGTTGGACGCTTGTTAGTCGCGGTCCGCGGGTAGACATACTTCTCCTCTCGAACATATTATTCTGATTCTGATCCACCTAGTCTTTGATATTAATCCTTAATGCTACATGGTTAACAGATAAGCAACAGAAATATACAGTCTTTGATCCGATCGGGACTCGAACACGCGATCTATCGAAATCATGTTTACCTTTACAGCAATGATGCAGTTTACCGATGCAAATGTCATGTTTATATATAATATTTACTTACCATGTGATATAGTTCACCACAACTTTCGTATTTATTTAGCACTCCATGATTTTAAATTAAAGGATTGTATATCATATCGTCGTCTAGGAAATTTTATTTGATTTTAGATATCTTGTCTATAGACGGTTTTTTCAAATTATTCCCCTTAGTACTGCACGCCGCCACTAGGTAACATAATTGTTCCGTCCGCCATTAAGGTAGTGAATGTAGAAAAACACACAGAAACAACAAGCAAAACATACTCGCAGCAGTTTACGATTTTTGAAGGAAAATGTTTGTTTGTTTCCTAATCTTAATAAAAGATACAATGTATGATCCACATTATATAAAAGTGTTTGTTTATATTGAAATTGTGTGTTCGGTGACATACATAGTCGCGTCACATAGCCCCGCCTAGTCTATATTTATGATAAATTATTCCAAGTGGTGATTTAATAAGATTATACACTTCATACAGAATATTTGTAAAATTACGTTTATTTAGTAAAATCATTAAACACACAGGTCTACATCATTATACACAAACAAGAACAACAATCGATGTTTTATTTATAACCGTGACAGGATATTCCCTACAAAATCATGCACTTAAATCATGAAATATCTTTGTAAAAAATATCTTACAAACTGCAACTTTGTTCTTATAATATTAAAATTACTGACAATTAATAAAAAGGCAATGCAATACACATATTTAAAAAAAAACATGGGTGAAATCAGAATTATAACACACACTACTCCCTCCCCCACTTTTTTTTTATATATTAGGGATTTACTCTGATGTGTTACTTACCATCTCATCAGCAATGCTGACTACTACTCGTATGCTCGACTGCTCGTATAGTTTCACGCGGCAACCACACTACCAAGCCTTGAATCTTTTCAGCAAAAACTGGCATCCATGAATTTTATATACATTCTACTGGCTAAACCTTTTGAAATTCCAAATCTACGGGCTAAATCATTAAACAGTAAACTTAATTTTAGTTTCATTAACACAAGAAGCAACTGATCGGCGACATCGAGTTGGAAAGATAATGTATTTTCTATTTTCATTAGTTCAACCAAAGTAAAAAACAAATTACCTCTTTCGTTACCCCGGTATACAAGAGTCGCAATCTGTCAATATACTGCCTTTTGCCGGTTTCAGTCATAACTTGAGCACCCTTTGCGTCCATGCAAAGTAGTTTTGTCTATATAAATGTAGTCTGGTTGTCAGTCCATGGTTTCGCGTATGTGTGATCATCGTTTCCCAAAAAGTCTGAATATTTGTATTGTGTCCCGGCGCTAACACTTGATGGTTCAAGAGCATTAAACTCACAGATAGCTTCTGGAAGGTGTTCCGTTTTATGTCCTGAAGATGTAGAAACAGGATCACTGGAATATATCCCCGCACCGCTTTCTTCCTGTATTAGTTTTCGTTTTTTACTTTCGGGTTCATGTCTCATAAGTTTTCGCCGGCCAGGGGTTGTCTTTTTTTTTCATACCCCAGCTTAAGTTGTGGAATTGGGTTTCTTTCTGTCGGCTTTCCGTCCAAAGATGTTCCGAGTAAACAAATACCTGCTTATAGGGAGGGATTTTCTATTTAAAAGCGCTGTAATCGTATCGACTCCTTTAAGGTCCTTTTAACTCCTCTAATAGAAGGCATCGTATGTAGTCTATATGGAATCATACAAGAACAGTCTTCATGTTTTTGTTTATGTAATTCAGAAAAATTTTGTTTCCATTTATTTAATTTACGGCGATTATTTGAACAACCGTTGACGGCAGACGAATTTCCACCACCTTTTTTTATATTTTACTTCACTTGCCATAATATAAATACAAGAAATAATACCAAAAAAATAGATGTGAAAATAAAAGACAGCTAATATTTACTATATATTATTGATGCACGTGTGTTATCTTTCACGACTGTTATGGCCGACGCAGCACGTGACCTCTTAATGGCAGCGCCCATGGTTTTGCGATAAGCTGGTGATAAACCCGTCTATATTCAGAAACAATGGACGTTTATTATAACGGTTATTGTGTTTCTGATTATCCAGCTTAGTGACACGTCTAGGTCTCGCAAAATATATAAAGTTACATATCTATGTTATAAAATGATTCACTGCGGATTAAACTGTTTATTTATTCTATGCTTGCTTACCACGAAACACTTGTTGACATGGTTTTTCTTTTAAATTAGGGTTAATAACTTTAGCCATTATAAAACTTGTAGAATTGTAAATCTCAAGTCATGTCAGACGGATACTTTATAGTTGTAATTAACATACACGTGCTATTTCTTTAATAAAAACTGATATATAAACCTTAGTGCGCATTTGAATTATATGTAGGCATATTTATTTCTTTGTAGTTTATATTAGGCCGAAAATAAATACCCTGATTAAAATATGTTTTGTGTAGGTGGGTATTGGTGAGAAAGGAGGTGTTGAGGCGGCATCTAGAGAGGGGTCGGTGCAATAACCTAGCAATACGATCGATTTGGTTCAGAATTAATCAACATACACAAATAGTCATCGGTGGAAAACTAACTCATAATATCTGGTTTGAGGGAGTCAGTGATTGTTGTTTAGTTCCAACTCAGCAATTTTCAGCTATATCATGGCTAGAACAAGTTAATTTTCAATGAGTTGATGATAAAGCCAGCTTTGTTCTAGACCAACACCCTCAGTTCGATTTTTAGAGTGATAAATCACTCAAACAACAGTCCACGGATAGACATGTCGCTTCACTCGGACACATTGTTCTGATTTCGAGCCAACCAGTCTTTGCACTTATTCCTTAATGCTGCGTGCTTAGCGGAGAAGCACAACATACCAATTTTATAGTCTTTGGTTTGACCTGACCGGTACTCGAACCCACGATCTACCAAACTCGAGGCGAGCACGCTAACCATTACACCACATATGCGGTTATCTCTGGGTTGAAAATGACATGTGGTACACAAATACACAGCAGTAATGTACGAACGGTGAAATCATCGTTTGTGTTCACAAGGCACAATTGTCATCTTTTATTAGCCATTTCAATTGTGAGGCCATCGTGATCGTTATCGCATGGTAATTAGATTTACAGCTATATATGCAATCAGTACATATCACCAACAAAAGTTGTGAGTTCAAACCCCATTCAAGGCTAAGTGTACTCGATGCAACATTATGTGATAAAGTGTGCTAGTGACTTGCGACATTTTGTCATTCTGTCTTATGTCCTGTGATCTCAGGCAAGCACTCAGTTACCCTTTGGCTATATATGCTGAAATATAAAGAGGTAAAAACTCCTTTTGTTTCAATAGAAATGCTTCTAACTTGTACAATAATAATGTTATAATTTATAGAATAAAAAAGGTCGTCAGAACAGCTTTGTTTGTGAACGATATTACCTAATTTTCTAATTAAAACATTGGTCAAATTCTTGACAAAGAATTGAAAAACATCGGCTTGAAACAGGGCCTGTATCAGTCGTTTGTAACTGCTATTAGAGGCCACATTTGCAATGACATTGCTGGGGGATTATTGTACAATTTTAAAACAATAGACTAGTGAAATCTGTGGGCGCATGACATTTTCATATGTGCAATAAAGAATCAGTGCACTAATTGTGCATTCTACTTTTTATATCTATAAATGCCATAGTTTAAATTTTAATTATGTTTTTCCATATATTGTAGTGATACAAGATGAGTACAAAAATATCCAAGTATATTTTTGTACCAAAGACACATCTATTGGGGATGAGAGTGATTGGTCTGCTGGGAATTACTGTATTTTGAAATATGGGCTCTGCCCAGTCGGTAAATATTAGTAAAAGGAATTTGTTTCCACACAAGATAATTACATTAATGATTCATGAAAGCGCAATGTTACGCTAGATGTAGTCCAAATGTGTAGAAGAGAATCGGAAAGTGGGGAACAATGGACCTGGAAGTGGGGATGTAAAGCTTTGGAAGTGGATATATTGTAGGAGACGACCGGAAAGTGGGAGGGATGTAAGGACCGGAAAGGGGCAGTTAGGGGAGATTTTAACACTGACAAGTAAAAAAGAGTAATATTATTCAATCGTGGGTCTGATTTTGGCAGAAAACGCTTGAACCTGCCAAAGTGGTATTATAAATCGTAAATCGAAGAGCAGACAATACAAGGGCGAAAAGAAAAAAAAGAACAAACGAATAAATGATGATCTATAAAACACCAAACATAAAGCTAAATATTGAGCTAAATAAACCTCACTGAGCACATTCAGTGATCTCAGCTGCACCGGGATAATAGGCAGAACCTACTCCACTGGTAACAGAAGCCATGTTACTCTTGCTACAAATCCAATAATTCGTCATGAACGAGGAAATGATCGGATAGTGATTACAACAGTCGGAACAAATCCGTGGTCATTTGTGAGAAAGATATTCCGTAACTGTTATCCAATTCACGGTAGCTACGGAAACTTTCGAAGTTGTAGACTCAACTTAGCCACACGGAAACCTTGGTTCAGTAAATTCAATATTAGCAGCAGCCATGTATCAAGGAAATCATGATAGGAACCACAAGCTCTGGAATCTCAACTGAGAGATATATACTCCATATGCAGGGTCTGTTAGAATATTTCTACATATAAATGAAGTTTACAATCGAAAAATTGAAATAATATCTTTCATCATAAGGTTTCGCTTTTAAGCAGGCCTCGTTGACATTGTCAGTTTATAGGTGACGAGAGTATGAATATAAAATGTCATATTTGCCCGGTTGTATGTGAGGGCTGACATTTTACTCACAAGTGGAAACAAATTATATAAGAGGAGAGGTGTGGGCACATCTATATAGTTTAACCACAACACTTTTTTATGTACCAAGCCAGGAAAGTGAGTTTTTATGTATATGTGTTAGGGTATGCATTTTTTCTCTCTCCACGATTTTTCGTTTGGAATTTGGAACTGTTCCGACAGTGTGGTACTTTGTTTTCATTTTTCATTTTATTGTTGTGGAAGATAAAGGAATAAATAAACTACTGTTAAATTTGGCATCAAGCTCATCAAAGAATCTTCGTCTATCTGTTTTTAAGTTGGATATGTTATGACTTCATATTATTACAGTTTAATCTCGATGTACAAATATATTTTACCTTTAGGGTTTGATGACGGATATATAAAATGGGATGACGAAAACAAATTACCTAGTGCAAATAGTGCCACAGGTACACTACCAGATGGAGTGTATGACATTGACACTACAGTTTATTACTGCTGTAGGTAAGTTGTATAGTATAAAAGGTACACTACCAGGAGGAGTGTTTGACACTGACACTACAGTTTATTTCTGCTGTAGGTAAGTTGTATAGTGTCGAAGGTTCACTACCAGGATGAGTGTATGATACTGATAGTGTGTTACTCTTGTAGGTAAGTTGCAAAGTGTCGAAGATACACTACCAGGAGGAGTGTATGACACTTATACTACAGTTTATTACTGCTGTAGGTAAGTTGCGTAGTGTCGAAGGTACACAACCAGAAGGAGTGTATGACACTGATACTACAGTTTATTACTGCTGTAGGTAAGTTGTACAGTGTCGAAGGTACGCTACCAGAATGAGTGTATGACACTGATACTACAGTGTGTTACTCTTGTAGGTAAGTTGCAAAGTGTCGAAGGAAAACTACCAGAAGGAGTGTATGACACTGATACTACAGTTTATTACTGCTGTAGGTAAGTTGCAAAGTGTCGAAGGTAAACTACCAGGAGGAGTGTATGACACTGACACTACAGTTTATTACTGCTGTAGGTAAGTTGCAAAGTGTCGAAGGTAAACTACCAGGAGGAGTGTATGACACTGACACTACAGTTTATTACTGCTGTAGGTAGGTTGTATTTTCGAAGGTACACTACCAGGAGGACTGTATGACACTTATACAACAGTTGATTACTGCTGTAGGTAAGTTGTACAGTTTCGAAGGTAAACTACCAGGAGGAGTGTATGACACTGACACTACCGTATATTACTGTTGTAGGTAGGTTGAATAGTGTCGAAGGTACACTACCAGGGGGAGTGTATGACACTGACACTACAGTTTATTACTGTTGTAGGTAGGTTGAATAGTGTCGAATGTACACTACCAGGAGTGAATGACGCTGACACTACAGTTTATTACTGTTATAGGTAAGTTGTATAGCGTCGAAGGTACACTACCAGGAAGAGTGTATGACACTGACACTACAGTATATTACTGCAGTAGGTAAGGTGAATAGTGTGGAAGGTACACTACCAGGAGGAGTGTATGGCACTGACACTACAGTATATTAATGCTGTAGGTAAGCTGTATAGTGTTGAAGGCACACTACCAGGAGGAGTGTATGACACTGACACTACAGTTTATTACTGTTGTAGGTAGGTTGAATAGTGTCGAAGGTACACTACCAGGAGGAGTGTATGACACTGAAACTACAGTTTATTACTGTTGTAGGTAAGCTGTATAGTGTCGAAGGTACACTACCAGGAGGAGTGTATAACACTGACACTACAGTTTATTACTGTTGTAGGTAATCTGTATAGTGTTGAAGGCACACTACCAGGAGGAGTGTATGACACTGACACTACATTTTATTACTGTTGTAGGTAAGTTGAATAGTGTCGAAGATACACTACCAGGAGGGGTGTATGACACTGAAACTAGTTTATTACTGTTGTAGGTAGGTTGAATAGTGTCGAAGATACACTACCAGGGGGAGTGTATGACACTGACACTACAGTTTATTACTGTTGTAGGTAAGCTGCATAGTTTCGAAGGTACACTACCAGGAGGAGTGTATGACACTGACACTACAGTTTATTACTGTTGTAAGTAGGTTGAATAGTGTTGAAGGCACACTACCAGGAGGAGTGTATAACACTGACACTACAGTTTATTACTGTTGTAAGTAGGTTGAATAGTGTTGAAGGCACACTACCAGGAGGAGTGTATGACACTGATACTACAGTTTATTACTGTTGTAGGTAGGTTGAATAGTGTCGAAGATACACTACCAGGGGGAGTGTATGACACTGAAACTACAGTTTATTACTGTTGTAGGTAGGTTGAATAGTGTCGAAGGTACACTACCAGGAGGAGTGTATGACACTGACACTACAGTTTATTACTGTTGTAGGTAGGTTGAATAGTGTCGAAGGTACACTACCAGGAGCGATTTTTTACTATTTCACATGACATGGGACCCCTTTTACATTACAATCCAAACGATTGAACAAAATGAGCAGCAGTATAACGGCGACGTAACCTGATGTTGGTGTAGGCAGTTCCTGTTCCACTAATGACACCAGTCATGTTGCTGTTGGTTATTCACGAACGAGGAAAGGATGGTGAGATTGTGACTTCTACAAGCGGAATATATGCGTAGTCATATATTACTCTAATATTCTGTAACGTGAAATCCTAAAGCTATTGACATGACGACTTCCACTAAATAACTAAGGACTCATGTTTTCCATCACCGATAACACACTGCAATCCATGCCAATACCCTACACTAATCACTCGTGGCAAAGAAGTCTCCATAATCATGAATTTCCCATCTTGAATCTGAATGGCTCATCTGAATTTAGAGAAGATGAAATATTTCCATGTAATTACCTTCTATTGTCCATTACATGGATTTATTTTATTTTGGTATATTTTTGTGGCCTATTGATCAATCATGGAGTGTTAGTAAAGTTGTGTCATAATGATGAGGGGCCGCCGAGGCCGTGATCGTATATCAGCTGGATTTACAACTACCAACGCCATCGATGCCTATCACCACTGATGCTGTGGGTTCGACTCATGACGAGGTGCACAATATTATGTGATAATGTTTGTCAGTGACTTGAGAAAGGTCGGTGGTTTTCTCCAGGTCCTCCGGTTTCCTCTACCAATAAAACTGACCGCCACGATATAACTGAAATATTGATGAAAGTGGCGTTAAGCATCATGAAACCAACCAACCAGCCAACAACCAACCAATCAAAATGTCTAGGTAGCAAACAATTTGTATTTCAGAGATGACGGAAATGCAGGAACAGAAATATATCTGCCATCCAGTGATCCATTTTACCTCTTACGATACACCAGTACCTGTCAAAGTGTCCATTATATGTTTGTGTCAGAGGAAACTATCGAATGGGATTGCCAAGATGGTGGATTAGATGGTGATATGGGCGTTGTACATCCCTTCCAGGATGGAAGTGAAAACAATATTAAGCTTCATTTCTGTTATTATTATATTTAGACCAGAAACTTTATTTCTTCATAAATGGCACGGCATGATATAGCTGAGAAATTGCTGAACTGGCGGTAAACAACAGTCATTCACTCGTAGATGACATGAATACGTGTAACCTATTAAACATTATCCTGACCTACATCGATATGTCAATTATTTAATCAGAAAATGAAATATATATATATATAAATGTCTAAAGTGGTTTGAAAAACAACACCAAGTACACAAAATAAAGTGATAAAGAGTTAAGCACTTTGTTGAATGACAAATGTTCGTCTCACCGAGATACCTTTGTAATGTCTAATGTTAAACCAATATGGCGACTTTACAAGTTCAATAAATCGTTGTTGTTCAAGGTGTATTTATATAATTAAATTTCCTCTCAACGCTGTACGTAACATTACGACGCATTCAGTCAATTTTTATCATACCATTATTTCAGTTATTATTTAAAGAAATAAAAATAAACGTTAGAGAATACCGAAGTGTCAGTCAACAATGGACAATACAGAGAAACTGATAACAAAGGGTACACAATACGACGACAATCAAAATCAAAGCGCAATACAGTATGTATTGGACAACATTACACGGAAACAAACACAAACAACATAAACAAAACATGCTCCCTCCTACAAACAACTGGTGATAAAGGCCAACCGAACACCGTATGTATGCGATAATCGTAACGGACATCACAACACGGAACTCTGAATGTAAAGACACATAATAAGACAACACAAAAAGATAAGCAACACGGGCCCCGCCAGAAAAACATACCCTGGGTGAACTCAGGTGTTCTCGAAGGGTAAACAGTTCCTGCGTCTTATAAGTTGGTATAATTTATCACTTCTTTTCCTCTCTCAATTTTGTATTTTCAATTTTATTACTAGGATCCATTTTATTCCTGAAATTTTATCAAAAATTGATTAGAATAGAACACATAAAGGACCAGATTATGACCCCCACAATTGATTTCATTATTGATTAATTGCCTAATATGTATATTGTCAATGCATCATTTTACGCCATGTACATCTATTCCATATCGTATATTTTATTAGAATCTAATTATCCTGTCTAAAACATTATGACTTTATCACTATAATGATGTTTTCCTTCTATTTGTGGAGTTGGAATTTTTATTAACATATTTCTTAAAAGTTTGCATTATCCACATTGGCACAAAAGAAAGTTAAGTAAACTATATTTGTTGAAAAGAAATAATCTTATTTGATTATTGGGGCCGTCGTGCCCGTGATCTTATGGTAGTTGGGTTGATGACTACCTCGGCAATCAGTTCCTGTCACGACTAATGTTGTGAGTTCGAATCCCGATCAGACGAGGTGTACTCGATACAACATTATGTGATACATTTTAGTAACTTACGACAGGTCGGTGGTTTTTCTCCAGGTAATCACTTTTTCCTCCACTAATAAAGCTGGCCGCCACGATATAGCTGCCATATTGTTGAAAGTGGTGCTAAGTACCATAACCGTAACTATATATATTTGCTTATATATCAAAGAAACCTCTGTTATCGAAGTATTTACCATGTATCTAAAATGTAAGTTTCTGCCAATCCCGGTATAAAAAAATAAGAAAACGTTTCGGTATTTGAAGTTCTATTTATAGTAACAGTGGCAATGTTAAAAATGAGAATTTAGAACATGTATCATAAAATATAATTACAATTCTCAGATTTCTTTCCAATTAAGTATTACTGAAAAAAACCCACAACCATTGGACACCATAATTATAATATGTATATATAAAAATGATCAGGGTAATATCACCAAGGTTTCCAAATTGACAATATCAAAGTAGTTTGTTAATTTTAAAATTCCCTGATAATTATACCTTTTTTATTCTTTTTTAAAGTTTATTTGATTCTATGTTTTAACTCACTACAAATTACACAACGTTGAATACAGAGATGACTCCACCATTGTGATTTACAGCATATAATTTTCTGTGGTTTGTGCTAAAACAACATGTTATTGGACGTACAATATTATCTTCCTCCTTCAGTATAATTCCTATAAATGTACCATCAGGTCTAAGTCTGTGTATGTTGTTAGAATTAAGACCTACTATGTATACGTTGCCATGGTTATCTGTTGTTACACCCCAATCATCACGTAGATCAGGTGAGTTATAGGTAAACACTTCTTCACCATCAGGTTTTATACAATAAAAATAATCGTCATTACTGTAACATATGTTACCACTACTACATATAGTAATGGACGCAGGTGTATGGACTTCTGACTTCGTTTTTATTTTTCTAACTGGTTGACCCTGGTGATCTAAGACGTGTATTGAACCTTTATCACCAACAAATAAGTACAAATTCGATGCTGCCATACCTCCCCAATCCGATCCGGGAATGTGTATTACATTGTAAACATTCTTTCTAATTATATCTATAAACTGTATATCGTCACTGGTAATAGAAGACACCACCACCATATTAGTACCAGATATTGTAGCTATAGCATGTGGTTGGTACTTGGTATTGATCTGGTACTGGTACTGGTTGTTATCGCTATTAACTAGTAGTCTGGGAGCACTCCAGTCACATAGTATTAGCATGTCATTATCAATTATTGTCATGCCGGATATGCATACCGCGCCTCCATCCCGAGATTTGACGTCAATATCACAATCATGAACGAATGACGACATCTGATGTCTAACTACAACCGGCATTTGTGATTGACATATTTTAACAGAAACAAACGTAATTTCGCATGGATTTTCTACAATACTAATGGATCCGATTGATTTCATTGTATCGCACGGCTCATTGGCTTCAATGTTTTGCCTTTTCTGTTAAATTTGCTATTTTTTCTTCTACATCTGATAGATCTGCTTTAAATGTTTGGGCCAAAAAAATGCTTGCTTGTCAGATCCGTCTTTCTCTACAAATTCAAATGCATCCTTCTGTTTAATTATGTATTGTTCAATCTGTTTTGTTTCAGATATATCTTCTTGTATTTTTGCCACAGTTTTGTCTTTTGGTCTCTGTACATTTTCTAATAAAGACGTCTTAAGTTATTATGAATAGCTAATCCGTCCTTGCTTTAGACTTGTGATTTTCTCTTTCACTTGTTTTATCTCGTCATCAATACTTCCTATCTTTTGTAAATGCATTGACTGTTTCCAATACCTGTTTAATAACGAAGACGTTAGGCTGACCAATGGCCAGCTAGCTGAATCAATCTAATCTTAGAGGCCACAACTGGGTAAACAAAGGAAGACTTGCAGCACACTGTAGCAGTGAATACTTAATCAATAAATTACAATTTCTCTAAAATTAGTACTTCAGTCTTCTGCATAAAATTAGTTATTTAAATAACTTGCATATAATGTGTACAGAAATTTATAATTTTCTGAGAGCATATTCTACCATTTTGTGAGTACATGCTATCATTCGTGAGCACGTGATGCTATCTGGTGATCAAATTGTGATTTGGTGGGCACATTTTGTTGTAGGATTAAACACTGTTTTTTAGGAAATTATCTATGTATAAACTCCGGCAACTCACTCACTAACTGAATAAATTCCGAAGGACTTTATGTAAAGTTTGCGAGTGAGCTGTCGGAGTTTATACATACATAATTTCATAAAACCGCAGTGTTTAATCCTTATAATTCTTATTCTTGGACATCGTGTTGTTTTCGATGTTAAATAGTAATAATTCTTGTTGGATTATTTTTTCATATTCCTACGCCGTAACGATACAAAAAAGTAATACAGTAAACGGGAATATTGATTTATAAATTCATTTCGAATGACGTAGAATAAGTGACGATATCCAATCATATTACGAGTTATTGATAAATTCTAGTAAGAATAGAATTATTATGTTGGAAGAATATTATAATATCATCTGCGCTCAATATAGTATAGTTGCTTTCAGAGTGTATTCAATTATTTGGTCGTCCTGAATATAGCTGGAAAATTGCTCGCTGGACGTTAAACACCAATCAATCAATCAATCGATCAATTATTTGGTGTATTCATTGTGCCCAGTTGGTTCCTACGTTTCAGCCTGTACTGAATTATATTATAGTCACCTGGTACGTGCTCTACTTAACGTGACATAATATTAGTTTAATTAAAGAGAGCCGATGTAATAGGGTGTGGTCGATTCCTTGTGAAGCTAATTTGTACAGGTTAGTTCATTGTTTATTTCGGTATTACCGCTCAAGACCCATTGATCAAGAGAAGGAGGGGTTAAAACCGATTATACCCCGCCACATTTTAGTCCTGTTCCCAATCCAGAACTTAAATTTTCATTGACATGAGTCGTTGTCTTTTTGTGTTCAGTGACTTAAGGTGAGAGTTAGTTTTTCGTCTTGTTGAAGTTGATGGAATTTTGTACCATTGCTGTTACATCTTGACCGTCACACCTGTATTAAGAGATCACATTCGCGACAAAGAAAAAGTGGCCCTATAAGACAGGTCGCCTTCTAAAAGAGGTTGAATTCATCTTAAATTTTCTATGACAAGAAAAGAAAAGGTTGATCTTTTTAATACAGGAGTCTGCATGGCCATGTTTGGTTGTTTTTTCATTATGTCACACAGATACCAAGAACTATTTTACAGAATGTTGCTCAAAAATAAAGAAATAAATCTCTAGATTGTAACAAAGAAAAAGTGACCTTATATGACAGGTTACCTCTTAAAAGAGGCTCAATTTATATTAAATTGTTCATGACAAGACACGAAAAAGGTTACCTTCAATACGGATGCCTTCTTAACATAGGAGTCCGCATGGGCGTGTTTGAATGTTTTTTTATAAAGTCACACAGATACAAAGAAATATTTTACAGAATATTGCTAAAAAATAAAGAAATAAATCTCTAGATGAGGTATCAACTACCTTATTTTTTATTAGTAGGCGGAGGAATTTCAAAGAATATTTATGGAATAGCAGAATGGGAAAAGCATTACATCTATGAATATAGAATGATACATTTAATAAAAATTTTCAAAATTTGTTCATTAAATATATTGTTAATATGTCGTCATTAATATCAAAGTACACCAACACAAAGTTGATAATGAGATGATATTAACCGGGAAGTTTAACCCTAGTTGACCTTTCTTGTGCGTTTAAGATAACAGAAACATGTGATTTATTACTCTTACTATATATTATCTACATACCTTACAAGACAGGTAAAAATAAAAATACATCGATTAATATTTTAAAACCAGAATACCATTGTGAGATTTATGGTCGTGAAATCCGATGGAATATGAATATAATAGTAATATGTCATGGTAATAGTTATCAGAATGTAGTTCTTAATTTACACAAATTTAAAAGTTACTTATAGATTATACACAGTGCTATCATAAGGATGTAGCAGTGTTTACTGACTTTCTTTTATTCTTTTGTTTTTTCTCTTAATCTCTTCGTTTTGCTGATGATGTAACATACAATGTTACCTACTTTTAACTTACCTGAATTACCCTTTAGAAAATGATTATCCGTACAGATACGCTGTATTGTTAAACATTATTCACTGGCTCACAATTGCCAATTGTAGCAATAACATGTTTCAAGATTGACCCCCATAAAGTTTTCTGCAACATAGCAACACCCTTATCGACAGGGTTTCTCCATATCCTTAACCTGTGGAGGTAATGTGCAGCTCGAAGGGTTGAGCTATAGGAACCGCCACCAAATTACCCAGTACAATAATTTACTCTGTTAAAGAAATTCCATAGTTGTCCTTATTGTGAATGAATGATAACAAAGGTATACTCACCATTAGTTATCCTTCTTTGTGGTCCCCTAATTTCAATATGACATCCAGGAAACTTCACGACAGGACCACATCTGAATAAACTCGCTAAGCAAATATAAGGGTAGGCCGAGTTTAATTTAACAGTTAAGAGATAAAATAAAATACATAATATGTGTTTTTACTATAATACAAAGTGGTTGATTTTATGCTTCTGGTTTCTTTAGAGCAGTCAACAAAGATATAAGAGGCCTACTAGAGTGTACGAATGTAAAGATATCAAATATTTAATTGAACGGAAAACAAAAAAATACTACACTGTCGGAACAATTACAAAATAAAATATCAAAAATGTAGAAAGAGGCAAAATCGATACCCCTAGTACAAAAATACACGACGGTTCACTTTCCTGGCTAAGTACAGACACTTCAATAAAAGTGGCGGGATTAGTATAGTTTTATGGGTCCAAACTTCCCCTCTTTATGAATTGAAGCGGTCATGCAAGTCCGTTCCACGTGTGAGTAAAATGTCAACTATCACACATAACCGAGAGAACATCGTTATTATAAGGAATCTTATAATCTTGAACATTAGGTATCAGTTATGTAATCTTTGTGACATAGAATTTCTCCTTTGTATAATATTAGTTCTATTAAAGGAAGCCGATTGTCTCAACCATTATCTAAATAGGTTCACATCTGATAAAATGTTCATCAATACTCGTTAATCAAATATAGAGGTATACACTCAGCATCATAGGAGGATAAGACATGATCGACAAGGCGAGTGACACAGCTTGTTCTTATAGGGATACCTATGATTTGTAGTAAAATGTGCCTTCTGAACTCAACAAATACATTTGTTTTTGTATGAAGAGCCGTTAGAGAAAATCTAAGGGACAATCAAATATGAGCAATCTAGAAACACTAACAACATTGTGCACAGGGCACAGAACTAAAACAAACAACATTAAAACAAAACACACAGAGAAAACTAAAACGATGTGGAACCCGGATGTCACCAAATACCCGTAGCCGAACTCAGGTGCTCGTGAAGGGTTAGCATTCCTCATCTTATAAATCAATCGACCGTCTTATTCACAAGTCTGATATAAGTCTTGTCGGTGCTAGAGGAAAATAAAACGTCTTTGCTAGAGGAAAATAAACCTACGCAAAAGGGAAAACAGCCACATCCATTTGAGGAATGGATACTTTGTAACGGTCAACTAGTTCATAATGATGACTTTATAATTTGTGTAGCGATGATTTCAACGTAAGTTTGTTCGTGTATCTTTAGTTTTAGCAACTGAAAATAATGTACGAGCTGTGCATTGTAAACTCCATGAGCTGGTTCGGCTGTGATATTGCTTTTGACTATAGGAAAAGGGAAGTCATCACGTTTGTAGTAGAGTTCTATTCTGAATCATCCTCCGTAGTAAATTTCCGATGACGGTCAAGGTAAGAAGCAGACATTTTAGGGCCAGTAGTATTCTTGTGGAATGGTGGTTTATAAGGCATAGAAAACCAATCCATTGATACTGTTGTTACAAAAATACTGAGATATAGGCCGCAATGTCTATAACAAGTCTTTTTATAAAGTTTTTTTAATTTCCAGATTTTAGTACATTGTAGTATGCACTCTATAAATGGGCTTCGTAGAGTACATATCAGCTCACAAGATAAGACGGTGCTTGTATGAACGCGGGTGTAATGTTGGTGACTAGTACAGTGAGGGAAGATTATATTGCTAATCTTTTATTGAAAGTTCAAAAAAAGTCAATGATTTCCTCTTTTGATAGCGTTGTAGCTGTATAAGATTACCATTTGAGCTATCCAAGTCTGATAAAAGTCTTGTCGGTGCTAGAGGAAAATACACCGTCGGTGCTAGAGAAAAAAACGTATAGCTTTTGGTAGATAAGAAGACTATTATAAGGGGAATTTTCAGTTGGAAAAACAACATAGTTGTCGTGAATAGTGGACAAGGTTTCTGCAGCATCAGGATATTTAAATACAGATGTTGAGTTTCTGCTCATTGACCTTTTGAGTTTTCTGATTGAAAGTTGAATCAATGACCTTACAGCTTTAGGTCATATTTACAGGGTATCAACTTCCCTTTTTTTTATCAATTTTCTGTTGTTTGAAGCTGTAATGATTCTTATTGTCTATGATGTCTAAATCTCCTATAATGACATGGTCATTGGCGTTATATTTAAATGGCGATATGTGGCAATAACAATCATGAGGTGTAAGGTCATCAATGCTGTGGTTCTGCAATACACGTCTATTATAAACCACCATTCCACAATAATACTACTGGCACTAATATGTATGTTTCTTACCCGAAGCTGACTACGGAGGATGCTTAAAAATAAAAATCTACGACAAACGTCACGACTTTACTTTTCCCATAGTCAGAAGCAATATAACATCAGAACCAGCACATGGAGTTTACAATTCACAGCTCATATGCTATTTTCAGCTGCTGACACAAAAGATACCCAAACAAACTTACGTTGAAATCATCACTACACAAATTATTACAAATTATAAAGTCATCATTACGAATTGGTTGACCGTTACAAAGTATCCATTCCTCAAATGGAAGTGGATGTTTCCCATTTGCGTAGGTTTATTTTCCTCTTGTACCAACGGTTTATTTTGCACTAGCATCGACAAAACTTTTATCAGACTTGGCTGTATCAATACCACGGTCGATTGTTGTATAAGACGAGGAACTGCTAACCCTTCACGAGCACAAGGGCTCGGCTACTGGTATTTGGTGACATCCATGTTTATCATCGTTTTAGTTTTCTCTGTGTTTTAATTTTAATTTTGTTTGTTTTAGCAATGTAAACTGTGCACCTTTTTGTTAGTGTTTCTAGATTGCTCATATTTGATTGAGGGACCGGGTGGCTCAATGAGTGCACTCGACTCGCAACCGCACGTGATAAAGTTTACCAGTTGCTTGCCCATGGACGGTGGTTCTTTCCGAGCACTCCGGCTTCTTGCACCACTAAATAGGTCGCCATGATATAGCTGAAATATTACTGAAAGTGGCGTGAAACGCCAAAAAAATCGAATCAAGTCAAATCATATTTGATTGCCCCTTAGATTTTCTCTAACGGTTCTTAATGCAAAAACAAATGTATTTGTTGAGTTCAGAAGACTGAGAAGGCACATTTTACTACAAATCATAGGTATTCCTATGGGAACAAGCTGTGTCACTAGCCTTGTCGATCATGTCTTATCCTCCTATGATGCTGAGTTTATACCTCTATATTCAATTAACGATTATTGATGAACATTTTAACAGAACTAATATTATACACAGGACAAATTCTATGTCACAAATGTTACATATCTTATACATAATGTTCAAGATTATAAGATTCCTTATAATAACGATGTTCTCTCGGTTATGTGCGATGGTTGACATTTTCTCACAGTGGAAAGGACTTGCATGAACGCATCAATTCATAAAGAGGGGAAGGTTGGACCCATAAAACTATAATAATCCCGCCACTTTTATTGAGGTGTCTGTGCCTAGCCAGGAAAGTGAACCGTCATGTATTTTTCTGTTAGGGGTATCGATTGAGCCTCTTTCTACAATTTTGATATTTTATTTTGTAATTGTTCCGACAGTGTAGTATTTTTTTGTGTTTCGTTCTATTAACATACGTACATTCTAGTAGGCCGCTTTTATCTTTGTTGACTGTTCTAAAGAAACGAGAAGCATAAAATCAGCCACATTGTATTATAGTAAACACACATATTATGTACCGGTATTTCATTTTATCTCTTGGCTGTTCAATTAAACTCCGCCTACCCTTATATTTGCTGAGCGATTATATTCAGACGTGAACCTGTCGAGAAGCTTCCTGATTGTCATATTGAAATTAGGGGACCACAAAGGAAGATAGCTAATAGTGAGTATACCTTTGTTATCATTCATTCACAATAAGGAAAACTATGGAATTTCTTTAACAGAGTAAAATATTGTACTGGGTAATGTGGTGGCGGTTTCTATGGCTCAACCCATCAAGCTGCACATTACCTCCACAGATTAAGGATATGGAGAAACCCTGTCGATAAGGGTGTTGCTATGTTACAGAAAACTTTATGGGGTCAATCTTGAAAGATGTTATTGCTACAATTGGCAATTGTGAGCCAGTGGATAATGTTTAATAATACAACGTATCTGTACGTTAATCATTTTCTAAAGGGTAAGTCAGGCAAGTTAAAAGTGGGTAACATTGAATGTTACATCATCAGCAAAACGAAGAGAATAAGAGAAAAAACAAAAGGAAAAAAAAAAAGTCAGTAAGTACTGCTACATCCTTATGATAGCACTGTGTATAATCTAATAGTAACGTTTACTTTTCTGTAAAGGAAGAACTACATTATGAGAAATAATACCATGGCATATTATTAGTATATTCATATTCCATCGGATTTCACGACCATAAATCTCACAATGGTATTCTGATTTTAAAATATTAATCGATATATTTTTCTACGCCCGTCTTTAAGACGGGACGTATTATGGTATACCAGTGTCCGACTGTCCGCCCGTCTGTCCGTCTGTTCGTCCGTCCGTTCGTCTGTTTCACATAACTTAAGTTTAACTTAAGAACCCCTTGGCCAATTCACTTCAAATTTCACAGAGTTATTGGAATTGATGGTCTTACGGTCTGTATACTATATGGTGAAATTTCGAATTTTCATGCCAGAGTTATGGGACTTTATTCATCAAATTGTACGTGATTTTAAGGCAATTTTTCGTATGTCACGCTGTAAATTGAGAACCCCTTCGCCAATTCACTTCACACTTCGCATAGTTATTGGAATTGATAGTCTTATGGTCTTTATACTTTTTGGTGAAATTTCAATTTTTCATTCCAGAGTTAGGGAACTTTTAATATTCATCAAATTGTTGGCGAATTTTCGTATGTCGCGCTGTAAATTGAGAACCCCTTGGCCAATTCACTTCAAACTTCGCACGGTTATTGGAATTGATAGTCTTACGGTCTGTATACTTTTTGGTGAAATTTCGATTTTTCATACCAGAGTTATGGGAAGGAAAGTCTTTACAAATATTGTATGAATGTTGAAGACGGGCGTATCATGCGCTCTTGACGCAACTGTTTGTTATTTTTACCTGTCGTGTTAGATATGTAGATAATATATAGTAACAGTAATAAATGACATTTTTCTGTTATCTTAAGCGCACAAGAAAGGTCAACTAGGGTTAAACTTTCCGGTTAGTATTATCTCATTATCAACTTTGTTATTAATGATGACATATTAAATATATTTAAGGGGCAAAATTGATATTAGATTTATCATCCTATATTCATAGATGTATTGCTTTTACAATGCTGCCATTCCTTAAGTATTCTTTGAAATTCCCCCACCTACCAATGAAAAATAAGGTAATTGATCCCTCAGCTAGAGACTGATTTCTTTATTTTTCAGCAAAATTCTGTGAAATATTTCTTGGTATCTGTGTGACTTAATGAAAAAAACATCCAAACATTCCCATGCGAACTCGTGTATTAAAAAGATCATCCTTTTCTTTTCTTGTCATAGATGAACTTAACCTCTTTTAAAAGGTAACCTGTCCTATAAGGCCACTTTTCCTTTGTCACAAATGTGACCTTTTAATACAGGTTTGACGGTCAAGATGTAACAGCAATGGTACAATATTCCACCAACTTCAACAAAGCGAACAACTAACTCTCACCTTAAGTCACTGAATACAAAAAGACAACGACATATGACAATGAAAGTTCAGGTTTTAGATTGGGAGCAGGACTAAAATGTGGCGGGATAAAATCGATAAATGGGTTTCTAACCCTCCGCCTCTTGATCAATGGCCCTCAAGCGGTAATACCGATATAAACAATGAACTAACCTGTACATATTAGATTCAAGACGACCACACACTATTGCATCGGCTCTTTTAAAAAAACTAATAGAATGTCACGTTAAAAAGTGCACGTACAAAGTGACTATAATATCAGTATCAAATATATATGTACGAACCAACTGAACACAATGAACACACCAGATAATTAAATACACTCTGAAAGCAATCATATTGTGCGCAGAAAATATTACAATATTCTCACAACCATAATCAAATGTGCCCACAAAATTATATTAATGCGCGCATAAAATAATCACAATTTGATCTCCAGATAACATAATGTACTAAAAAAAATGAAGCAATTTGCTCACAAAATTCTAATTTTATGTGCACATTATATGCAAGTTATGTAAATAACTAATTTTATGCAGAAGACTGAAGTCCTAATTTTAGAGAAATTATAATTTATTGATTCAGTATTCACTGCTACAGTGTGCTGCAAGTCTTCCTTTGCTTACCCAATTGGGGCCTCTAAGATTAGATTGTTCCAGCTGGCTGGCCATTGGTCAGCATCACGTCTTCGTCATCTAATTCTAAATTCCTAGTATCAGATCGATCGAATATCAACATACATCTATTTACATTCTTATTTTTGGAATTAACATAGTATGTGCACCAGATAATATAATGTGTCTCTCAAAGTAATAGATAGTGTCCATCAAATAAATATAATCCGTATGTCAATTATAAAACAAATTTCAAACTATAATAAAGTGATGACACAATGTCATTATGGTCTTCGCAAAATATGTACAATGTGCACGCCAGATGATATAATGTGTCGCTAAATAATATAATATGTGTCTAAAGTAGTAATAATGTGAGCATAAAGTAGTTATAATGTGAGCATAAATTAGTTATAATGTGAGCATAAAGTGCTTATAATGTGAGCATAAAGTAGTTATAATGTACGCACAAAGTAATGATAATACACACAATAAATAACTATAATGTATTAATCACACAATGTGATGCGTACTAAAGTAATTATAATGAGCGCACTAAATAATTAATACAATGCACCAAATAATATGACGTAACCAATAAATAATAATAAAATGTGCATAAAATAATATAGATATGCCCACAAAGAGATAGATTGTGTGCACCCAATAAACTAATAATGAGCAACAAAAAGAAAAAAATAAACAAATGGAGAACAAACCACAAAATATTCAAATGTTCTCACCAGATACTATGATGTGCGAACCAAATAAAGATAACGGACGCACCAAACATATATAATGTGTACTCCAAATTATAGAATGTGCGACAATAAAAATAAAATGTGCGTGCAAACTAATTATAATTTGTAAACAAAACAATGAAATATGGGACAAGAAATATCGTATTGGACTCAAAACAATAGCTATAATTTGCGTATCAAAATAAATGTAATGCTCCCACGACATATATGTAAAATACACACCAAATTATAGAATGTGCTCATCAAATAATTACATTGTGCATACAAAGATATAATTTGCGCACGAAATATTATAATGGTACACAACATATATAATGTGCACATCACATACAACAATCCCTGACAACAAAATAGATAAAATATATGCATCAAAATAATAACATAAGATACACAAAGTAATTATGATATGCGTCCGTCGTAGTTCAACAATTGTAATGATAACATATTTGTTTCAGAGTAATGGCTACTGTCCCGTGTGAACCGTGTAACGAGCGAGGTAACAGGAAGACATCTGTCCTTTGGTGTGTTCACTGTGAAGAATCATTATGCACGGACTGTACAGAGAATCACCGGGCCATGAAGATGTCCCGAAGTCATCAACTTATTGATATATCTAACAAACCTACCGAAACCAAAATGGCAGTCCAATCCTGTTTGAAACATGATGAATTGCCATTCGAATACTTCTGCATTGATCATGATGTCACTTGCTGCAAGGAATGTCTTGTCGAGTATCATCGCACCTGTGCAAAGGCGATGTCCATAGAAATAGCGTCCAAGGGAGCTAAGCAATCCGAATCTTTCATAGACTCCGTCAAGGTCATTAAACAGATATTGGAAACAGTCAATGAATTTACCAAAGATAGAAGAGAACACATTGAAAGTATTGATAACGAGATAAAACAAGTAAAAGAGAAGATCACAAATGTAAAACAAGGATGGATTAGTTATCTAGAATCACTTGAGACGACTTTATTAGAAATTCTACAGAGAAAAAAACGCAACGTCAAAACAAATATTCAAGAAGAAATATCTGAAACAAAACAGATTGAAAAATACATAGTTAAACAGAAGGGTGCATTTGAATTTGTAGAAAAACATGGATCTGACAAGCAAGCATTTCTTCTAGCTCAAACATCAAAAGCAGATCTATCAGATGTTGAAGAAAAAATAACAACTTTAACAGAAAAGGCAAACTATTCTACCATTGAGTTTGAAGCCAACGAACCTTACGATACGATGAAATCATTCGGATCTATTAGTATTGTAGAAAATTGCGACATTACGTTTGTTCCTCTGAAAAAACGTCAATTGCAAGTGCCAGTTGTAGGTAGATATCAGATGTCGTCATTCATCCGTGATTGCGATTTTGACATCAGCTCTCGGCATGGCGCGCTACATATACCCGATATTACAGTAATAGATAATGGAATGATAGTACTATGTGACAACAGTAATCTTAGACTATTGGTATAAAACGATACCAACCAGTACCTGTATCATGTCAGGACAAAGTATAAACCAAGTGGTATAACTACAATACCTGGTACTAATATGGTTGCGGTGTCCGCTCAAACCTGTAACTATATACAATTTATAGATATAGTTGGAAAGGAGGTATACAATGAAATACAAATACCTGGATCAAAGAGAGGAGGTGTGGCAGCATCGAATACTAACTTATTTGTTTGTGATAAATGTGCAATACATGCTTTAGATCACCAGGGTTGGCCGGTTAGAACATGCCAAGAAATTGCCTCCGGTGAAATTTTGCAAACACCCCACTGAGCCAATTACATGGATGATTACCATCACCTACTAATCTATGATAACTGTTGACCTAGTGCTATGTGAAGATTGAAGCAATTCACACCAAAGGCGTAGCTTACGTTGAGGCAACCGAGGCAGCTGCCTTCGTAAAAAATATATGCAAAAAAAAATATATAAAGACAATTAAATTTTATTTCCATGTTCTCAATAAAGGGACAATAAATAAGTTAACAGACTAAGACTCAGTTACTGACGGAAATGGCACCTTGCCGTATATGATTTGTAAGTTAGCTCCGAAATTCCCCTTTTGGGTGACGTCAATATTTCAAAACAAATTATGCCTGACAAGAAAATGCAATTGAAATTAACAATAAATAAGTTCTTTATCTGTTGATTTCTAGCTAACTAATTATAATTGATTTCTAGCTAACTAATTATAAACATCAAACAAAACAAAGCAAAAGGCACATTAGAGGCAATCTTGAACTTGCCGTGAGGCATAATATTATACTCATAGTTGAAGGGTTTATAGGCCTCATTGCAACTCACTGTCGTAGCACCCGATACGGTTGGTACGGTTCCGACCGTACCACTTGTTCTGGCTGGTACGGCAAACCGTGCCACAGTTTCGATAGAAAAAAATAATTTTGAGATGAAAAAAAGGATATTCTTTGTTAATGTCGTTGTAATAAATATTTAATAATAATAAAATGTTACACAATTGTTACAGACAAGTTGCCTCTCTGGTATTATCAAGAAATCACAGAGGCGTAGCTGCATATACATTGTCACGCCATGGCGTGTACATCGTCAGGTTATAAAACTAGAGGCTCACATGAGCCTGTATCGCTCACCTGACATATACTAAGTCATCTTAAGAATGTCTGCATGCCGAATACATCTAAGTTATTATTCAAATCCCATAGGGTTCTATGTTAAAACTATGTCTGCTCATGGCAGCCATCTTGGATGGAGGTAGTAGTCACCGGACACAATTTTAAAAGTATACTACCCAAGGACCATCCATGCCATATTTGCTTTAAATTGGCTGACTGGTTTCAGAGGGAAGACTTTTAAACAATTTTCCCATAGGGTCCTATGTTAAAACTATGTCCGCTGACTGCGGAAATCTTGGATGGAGGTCGGGTTCACAGGACATAATTTTGAAAGTTGACCACCTAAGGACCATTCATGCCATGTTTACTCTAAATTGACTTGCTGGTTTCAGAGGAGAAGACTTTTAAACATTTTTTCCATAGGTCCTATGTTAAAACTAAGTCTTGAATTTCCGATCAGCAAACGATTCACAAGTTTAGTACAGGATCACCCAATGATCATTCCTGTAAAGTCACAATTCAATTGGCTTAGTGGTTTCTAACAAGAAGATTTTTAAAATTTCGACCAATCAGAACACATTATGGGCCCTGGCAGCCATGTTGGATTTACGATCAGCACCAAAAACAAAAATCTTGTATATGACCATCTAATGAACATTTCTGCCAAG
>MJUT01062891.1:90984-101348 GCA_002080005.1 Gigantidas platifrons
ATAATCCAGTGTGGGGATTAATGTTTAATACATTAACATACCTCCTGATGATGATAATCCAGTGTGGGGATTAATGCTTAATACATGATCATACCTCCTGATGATGATAATCCAGTGTGGGGATTAATGCTTAATACATGAACATACCTCCTGATGATGATAATCCAGTGTGGGGATTAATGCTTAATACATTAACATACCTCCTGATGATGATAATCCAGTGTTGGGATTAATGCTTAATACATTAACATACCTCCTGATGATGATAATCCAGTGTGGGGATTAATCAAGTAGCCATATTGTCCTATGTCTTCTGAGAACATATGTTTATTGTTTCTTCTGAAAAGTGGTCGGTCATCCTTCAGACAAAATAACTTGTGTATATTTCTTCTTTCTTCCACTAGAGTAAAATACAAGTTTACAGAATGAAAAGCAGAACTATCATAAAACTACAGTTAGAATTGAAATAACTAGAGGCTCATCTGTGCCTGTATCCCTCAACATAAAACTACAGTTAGAATTGAAATAACTAGAGGCTCATCTGTGCCTGTATCCTTCAACATAAAACTACAGTTAGAATTGAAATAACTAGAGGCTCACCTGAGCCTGTATCCCTCAACATAAAACTACAGTTAGAATTGAAATAACTAGAGGCTCACCTGTGCCTGTATCCTTCAACATACAACTACAGTTAGAATTCAACTAATTCTTATAACTAGAGGCTCACCTGTACCTGTATCCCTCAACTAGTTATTCATATACTGATAAGAGTTTATGCAAGTCTGTAGATATTTTAGATAAATCTCTTTCTTTATAATCATATTTCTATTTTTAAACACAATTTCATGTGATTTTAAATCCACACAAAATATTAATTCTGTCATATTTGTAAGGGCAATCCAATGTTATTCATGTAATATTTAGCTATAATTAAATTTCTAGTTTCTGAGAAAAAAAATTTTTTTTCATTTTCATATTATTTTGATCATATGTTAAAACTACAGTTGACTCTCATTGTCTCGAACTCGGTTGACTCGAATTTCTGGTTGAGTCGAATTCGGATGAGTCGTAATTTCGGTTGTCTCGAATAAAAGTTTTGGTCCAGAGATGTAGAAAGCCATATTATTTACATTCGTTAAGTCGAATTTACCTGTCAAAATATGTGTATAATTACCTTGGGATTAAAATCGGATCACAGGTGAAACATCCGGTCATTGGCTTTGACATTTTTACCTGAGGCTATTTCACATGTGTATTTCACAATCTGTCAAATTAATTAGTGGTAATATTTGAATTGGCTTGGTATTATGACACAAGTTAGATGTGTACAATCAAAAATGATCGATTCATAACATTATAAGTGCGCTTGGGTCGGCATACATCAATGATTATGAAAAGTACACAACGGAAGCATTTTATCTATTGTCGGAAATTAATTTTGATTAAAGATGTATAATTTCTCAATTTTGAGAGATTTGAAAAAAATGTTACTCTTAATTAACAGTTGTAATAAAAGGGGAAATTTTATTGAATCATAAAAACACACAATTTATTGTAAATATTGCACAAAGAAAAAAAACGTCATGATGGGTGAAGTTTAATGACAATGCTTGAGCTGAAAAACATAATCATACATACAAAAAAGATATCTAGAAGTTATCAGTTGTTCCACAAGATTCAACGAATTTAACAGAGAAAAAAAAACAGCAACAAAACATCGAATAAGTTTTAAATCGTTTCGAGAATCGGGACATGCGATGCTGGTGTTAGCTCTTCAAAATTTTGCTCGAGTTGTCTCCCTTTCGTCATTAATCAAACCTCACTTCCGGTTTTCGTAACTCCTCTTGAGTCGAACTACGGTTGACTCGAATTTTTTCCATGGTCCCATCGAATTCGAGATAACGAGAGTCAACTGTATATCCTACCAAGGCAATCATCTAAGATTTCTGATTGACACAAAAACAGCAAGATTGTATAGCCCTTAAACTACTTTACCTAAATCTTCTTCAGAAATCTGTGATGGATACACCACAGTAATTAAAGTATTTACACTTGAAGGTTTAAAATGATATGGTTTTGGTGTCTGGAAATTTTCATTCTACAATTCAAAATATAATATTATATTAATATATAAAACTATAGACTCATCTGAGTCTAGATCTGTCATATGGTTAAATTAAATGTTTCGAGTTCAATCAAGTCAACAATTTTAGAGAAAAAAAGGTTTTTATTCATATTCCAATAATAAAATGTATAGTAAGTGCAATTTGTGTTTTTTTTTAAACCTAAATATTTTAACTAGGAATATATAAAAAAAAACATTAAAACCCCCCATTAAATAGACCCATTATTAAAGTATAAAACCAACCATTTTGATGTTCATTTTGTGTTAAAATCATCAGAAAACGACTCTATTTATCATTCATATTCATTTGTTAGATGCTTCGATGACTTTCCACTGAACAGACATACAGTTACTGACTTAGGTATAGTGACAGTAGTACTATAGGTTGCATGAGAAATTAAACTTCTAAGTATTTACATTATACCATATGTTGCATGAGAAATTAAACTTCTAAGTAATTACATTATACCATATGTTGCATGAGAAATTAAACTTCTAAGTAATTGCATTACACCATATGTTGCATGAGAAATTAAACTTCTAAATAATTGCATTATACCATATGTCATATATATATACTGTGAGTATCTATAAGTTCTAGACATCAAATGTATACTATAATATTATTTAGTTCAATCATTTAATACCAAAAAATGTAGAAATAAAACAGTATATTACATACCTTTGAATATTCCAATAAACAATTCTTCATTGCCTTTAACTGTCTACAGATACTGGTAGACATAGCAACTGTTAGTTTATACACAGTCATATCTGTAGACACTATAGCTATTGTGTCTATAGGTAGAGATATATTTACTGTCCTGGTATTAGCTGTAAAACAAAAGGAAATCTGATATTAACTGTTTACAGATACTGGTACGTTAGACACAGCTATTACCATTTTAGCTTAAAACAAAAAGTTTTGATTTCAGTTAAAGAATCTTTATTTTTCAGTAATAGTGGCCATTTTGGATTAATTTTGTTGTGACCGTATTTATTTTATATTATACTAGGCAGCAATTGGGACTAGGGTTAACTATCTTTTCCAAAAGGACAATTTTTAAGTTTTGATATCAGGGCTCTCACTACTTTCAAATTAGAGAGAGAAGTGACCTGTCTTTCAGAGAGCTCACTTGGGAGAAGTTAATTAATCGACCCCTCTGAAGTTACCCTTCCCAAATTTAGTAAATAGTTAAAAAGCTGTTTGATCTGATTTTTTTTTTTTATTCATAATTACCTAAAGGACATCTATTCAATGTCATATATTTATTTCTGTCTACCTTGACTATTGGGGTCTTGCATACCAGTGATTTTTATATATACCCTCCTCTCTCCTTTTGAAATATTACTGTGCTGTGATCTAATACCACACAAATTGCAATAACTCATATTTGTGTAATCTTCAGCAGAAGAAAGATGTCTCTGCCAATATAACACAAACGTATTGACACTGTCACTGACCATCAAAAACTGAGGAAAGTAAAAGCTGTAATTATTATTTGTCAGACCTTAAATCAGATTGCAACAATGGAATAAAGCTTTTTGATTGCATAGGCATTAAGTTTACACATGTCTGTATGTAAATAAACAGATTGATAGATCCTAATATTAACCTGGTGTCAAGTATAAATTACCAATGTGGATCGATAAAAATCTGAAGCGTCTCCATGCATTTCAATGAATTTTGAATGGCCAACCTTTGTATATATGAACATATTAAATAATCGAACTATAATTTTATGTCACAGAAATGAGAAAAAATAAATCAAAGTTTGATTTGTTGCAAGTAGCTTCGGACAAAAAGTTTGGTTAACATTTCCCATAGCACAGTGCTGGATTGCGTCCCCCTTCCAATGGTGCCATTGGTGGTGATATTGAACGAAATTAAAGTTTCTTTAAACCATAATGGATTACTTTTCAAGGAAATCACTTTCAAACTACTAAACAGATACAATATATTTCAATAAACATGATATCGACATTTTCATAAATGACACGTGGAGAAAATTTGGGCAACATAAGGTGACTCTTAAAAATTACAAAGCGACTTGCACCTCACTTTTAAACAACGAGAAAGCGAAGTCAATTTTCACAAGGAAACTTCTTCACCGGAATCACCCTCTATTATGAGCGCTGGATATAAAATATTTTCCCCCATTTCAGTAATAATTAGACCGTTTTACTTACCAATGTTATGAAATATAACTGGTGCACAAGAAGGAATATTTCCATATGACGACTTTCCACTTCTTTTTAAATAAGAGGTAAAATGTAGTGTTTCCTACAAAATAATCATTAAACTGTTATATTTTAATCTTAATTTCTCAACAAAAAAACTAGCAGTAATTATGGTAATTCATAATCAAATCCTTCAAAATAAAAAGTGCAACGACTACATTGACTAAATGTTTTTAACTATTGTGTTTAAGTTAATTACTATCAACAGTTTTCTTACCTGATATATGAATTTCAAAAGGTAGCAAAATTCTATATGTTTGTACAAGCAAAATTTACCAGAATATCAAATTTACTATTTTTAGAAATGTGTTGCAGAATTATAAAAGAATAACAAGGGCAACGCAAAGCGTGGCATATCCCCTCTCCTAAAAATTTGACCCAGTGACCTTGACCTTTGACCTATGACTGAAAATCAATAGGGTTCCAGATTCTCTTAAGAACTAAGTATGTACCAAGTTTGGTCAAAATCCATTGAAGGATGTTGATTCTAGAGTGTTCACAAGGATGTTACATGGCAAAAAATTTGACCTGGTGACCTTGACCTTGAAAATCAATAGGGTTCCAGATTCTCTTAAGGATTAAGTTTGTACCAAGTTTGGTCAAAATCCATTGAAAGATGTTGATTCTAGTGTTCACAAGGATGTTATGCAGTAAAAATTTAACCCAGTGACCTTGACCTTTGACCTTGAAAATCAATAGGGTTCCAGATTCTCTTAAGGACTAAGTATGTAACAAGTTTGGTCAAAATCCATTGAAGGATGTTGATTCTAGAGTGTTCACAAGGATGTTATGCGATAAAAAATTTGACCAGGTGACCTTGACCTTTGACATATGCAGTGTTTCCCAAGGTGTTTTTACTTTTACAGGACATTCGGGCTGGTAATAGAAAAAAATTTACCAGCCCAAACCAAATTTTACCAGACCGAAAAAAATTGACAGTCAAAGATACTTACAAAATGTTAATAATTTTGTGCTTGTGGTATCTGATCAGTTAATTCCAGTTATTCTAAGTGCAGACAAGACGATGAAGAGACAAAGAATGATTCTTTTCCCCAGAGCATGAAGCAAAACCTTTAATCAAATATTTATTTCTGTCTACATGTTTTTTGACTATTGGAGTCTTGCGTACTTGTGCTTTTTTTTTTTACAAGTACCCTCCCCCTTTTTTTCCTTTTGAAATATGACTGTGATCTAATGCCACCCAAATGGTAATACATGTAACTCATATTTGTGTTATCTTCAGCAGGAGAAAGATGTCTGCCAATTAGCTGAACTTTCTATAACTATATTTAGTTATCTAGAGCCTAGTAATATTAATATAGCATAAACGTATATTTTTGTTGTCATGAACACTGGCAGTCAAAAATGTAGTTATTTTTTGTCAGGCCTTAAATCAGATTGCAACAATTGAATAAAGTTACTGTAGTTCAAAGTATATTTTTTAATTGCATAGGCATTTACGTTTACACATGTATTGTATGTAAATAAACAGTTCGATAGATCGTAATATTAACCCGGTGTCGAGTATAAAATATCAATGTGGATGGATAAAAATGTGAAGCGTCCCCGTGCATTTTAATGAATTTTGAATGGCCAACACTCGCAAATGTGAACATACTATGATTTTTGTCACAGAAATGAGAAAAAAATTAATCAAAAGTTCGTTTTGCTGAAAGAAGATTCGGACAAAAAGTTCGGTCAACATTTCCCATAGCACAATGTCGGGTTGCATCCCCTTTAAGATGGCGCCAATGTTGTTTGTTATTGAACGAAATTAAACAAATCTAGGCATCAATAGTGAACAATACCATCATCATCAATGACTTTCTGATGAACTACATAAAATATTTTCTTACCGACAAAGAACAGATCGTGGCAGTATCAAAACATGAGAAATACAGTTGTAGATAACTACTGAATCGGTCGTCGGACTTTCGGTCCGGAGTTCCGGTAAACATTATCGGACCATGCTGATTTTTACCGGCCATGTCCGACAGTCCGACGATCCTTCGGAAAGACTGCATATGACCTTGAAAATCAATAGGGTTCCATATTCTCTTAAGGACTAAGTATGTACCAAGTTTGGTAAAAAAATCCATTGAAGGATGTTGATTCTAGAATGTTCACAAGGATGTTATGCGATAAAAAATTTGACCCAGTGACCTTGAAAATCAACAGGGTTCCAGATTCTCTTAAGGACTAAGTATGTACCATGTTTGGTCGAAATCCATTGAAGGTTGTTGATTCTAGAGTGTTCACAAGGATGCTACGCAGTAAAATTTGACCCGGTGACCTTGACAATCAATAGGGTTCCAGATTTTGCTAAGGACTAACTAAGTATGTACCAAGTTTGGTCAAAATCCATTGAAGGATGTTGATTCTAGTGTATCCACAAGGATGTTATGTGGTAAAATTTGACCCGGTGACCTTGACCTTTGACCTTGAAAATCAATAGAGTTCCAAATTGTTTTGAGGACTAAGTATGTACCAAGCTTGGTCAAAATCCATTGAAGGATGTTGATTCTAGAGTGTCCACAAGGATGTTACGGAAGGACGGAAGGACAGTAGGCCGGTAGCGTTACTATATCCTTTCACAACTTCGTTGGCGAGGGGATAATAAACTGTGAGCTTAGCTAGAATGGTTACCAGATGTTTATCTTTTTTCTTCCTGTTCTTTAAATACCCTCCATCATCATCTTGTATCAGGTCGTACAGGTTTATACAGCTGTTATCATTAGATGTTCCACATGACTGACTTCCTCCAATCATCACCTTACTATTCTGTAGTTTATAAAACATGTTCCCAGACCTTATCTCATTACAATTCCTCTCTACTTCTTTTTCAATGTTTTTCTTCCAAGAATCTGTAATAATACAAAAGCTGTTTCAAATGCCTTCTCACATGTAATCTGGTGAGCACAGTTGTTCTCACTTAAAACTATTGATAATAAATTTCTGGACTGAATCAAAAATTATTTTATTTGATCCAGAGATAAATTTTCAGATCTGTGAAATAGTATGTCAGCTGTCACTATGATAAGTATTTGAATGGACATAATATGTCTCTCACTTACTGCATTATATCTAGGACCATGCTACAGGTAGTGATTCATGGATTCAATTCACCCACAGGAACAGTAAGGAGATAGTATTCATTTTTTTTTTTTTAAAGATCATCATTTAAGCGACTACATTTCATTCTGAGTTTTGTGTGCAAAATTTGTCCAATGTGAGTTCCAGAATTTCTCACTTTTGAGATAGAGCAGTTCCTGTTTTTGCCGGTGTGAGATTTCCTTGTCTTGTACCCCCTGGTACAAGACAGCTCACATGTGCCTTTTTCCGGTAAAATCTTTATTTCGCTTCAGCAATTTCAATCAAGATTTGAATTACTTTCATTTATCCACGATTCTATTACATAAGTATTTTTAAATTAATGTATGTATACTATTCTGCTAGCTAATAATTTAACTAGCGTGCACCTTTCATGTTTTACGGTGTATGACTCTTGCAGTCAATGTTTGTTTACTTTGAGTAAATAATAGAGTGCTCTCCCTTGTTAGTAACTAACGTTACCTCCCTTTGACCAAATTTAAATATTTTTTCACAGCCACAGGTGTAGTTTTGAGTTACATTTATCATATATTTATTAAATACATTGTATTTTATTATGAAATACATTTAAAATACTGCCAAGACACGGATGCATATGAATAAATTGAATATTTACTTCAGCAATGGAAACAAAATTTGCGGGAAAACGCTCAATCGGGAATGTAAACAAAACAATTAGGTAACAGCTGATAAAAGTGAGAAATAAAATCAAACACTGGCAAAAAGTGCAAGACAGGGAAATCTCCGACACCCTCGGGTAAGATTTCAATCGTTCGTTGACTCGGCAAGCCTCGTCAGCTAACGATTGAAATCTTACCCGAGGGTGTCAGAGATTTCCCTGTTTTGCACTTTTGCCGGTGTTAGATTCTATATATCTATGGTTTCCATGTGTTTGTTATAAACCAATGATATTCATTAGGTATATAGAAGGTAAGATATCATAATATATCATTACTAATAATGTCATTAAATATATTTAATAGATACCGTATTTTTTCTAATAGACGTACCGGGGCGAATGCATTTTTAAAATAAGGGGCGTCAATTAGAGAAACGAATTTCCGACTTTTATAGCCGTTAGATGAGGTTAATTTGATGAAACAGACTATAGAAATATACACCTGCTATGTCAATATACATTACCTAATGAAATGTCTCTGATATCGGTTAATCGGTGCGTGTTGGGTTGGTCTGACCTTAATTTATAAATTCCATCTAGAAACGTGCATGGAGCAGCAAATGGAGTTTAATTTTGAAAGTTCTATTCGAGGTTATCACGTATATAAATCAATCTGGACATACGAGATCGGCGAGAAACTTCATTGTGACAGAGAAGAAAATAATCCAAATGACAAATTTGCTGTGAAACTCGTTCGAAATGATGGAAATAAAGAACAATGTGTAGGACACATGCCTATCGAACAGCAAAGTATTTAATTTTTTTCTTAAAAGAGGTGGCAAAATATTTGCAACTGTAACCAGCAACAAGTTTTTCAATATAGGATTAGAATTACCGTGTACATACACATTTTCGGGACAAGCTGCTGATGTTGAAAAATTAAGAACTTTACTAAAACTCACTGCTACTTAAAGTGGAATCTAAGAATAAAGCTAGACACAAATATAATTTTTCTTTTAAGTTGAAAGTAATTAAATTTGCCGAAGAAAAGGGAAAACATGCAGCAGCCAAGTTCTTTAATGTTTACAGAAAACGTGTTTGTTTACCTGGACAATTATTGCTGATTAGTGATGTGTAAAACTCTTCACACGCTGTAACTATTTTGAGAACTCTTACATGCTGTGTTGTTGATTAGGTACCGATAAGTGGAGTTTATATTTTATGAAATAATTAGAAGTCAAAATGTTCTATATGCCAGAATAAGGGAGGGGGGCTTTAATTAGAAGGATTACGGTAAAAAGAATATGGCCTATATAATTGTACTGTGAAACCTGTCTAAACCAAACCCTGAATAAACCAGAATCCTGTATAAACTGAACCCTGAATAAACTATAATCCTGTATAAACTGAACCCTGAATAAACCAGAATCCTGTATATTACTGACCCCAGAATAAAACAGAATCCTGTCTAAACTGAACCCTGAATAAACAAGAATCCTGTCTAAACTGAACCCTGAATAAACCAGAATCCTGTCTAAACTGAACCCTGAATAAACCAGAATCATGTATAAACCAAATCCTGAATAAACCAGAATCCTGTAAAAACTGAACTTTAAAAGTCCCAATGTAGGAAACCTTTAATTTACCCTGTATAAACACATGTTTAATTTAATTCTTTATTTATTTCAAGAGGATTACATACAGCCAGAGGCTACTAGTAGCTCTCCTCAACATAGATACACACAATAACATCAGAATAATACAAAAGAATACAAATTAATAAAGAGAAAAGACAAGACAATAATATAATAAAAGACAAGACAAATCTCTCTCTCTCTTTCTCTCAATAAGAATTTTAGTTAGATATGTTGAACAAAGATCTCGTAACAACGTTATGTTAATATCAGGACAGATGATATGTTTCACATTTAGTAGCAATGTGATTCTAGGGGTGGTGTAACGGCTACATTTCAATAAGTAATGTTCGGTATCTTCTATTTTGTTACCATCACAATCGCAAAATTTACTCTGACATAGATTGTAACTGAATAAATGTTTGTTTAACCCACTGAGCCCAAGACGAAGTCGATTATGCAATATTTTCTCATAACTGTGGCCTAATGAGTAAAGTTTATTGGATGTGTTTGCCTTACCAGTTTTATTCAAAGCATTCTTGAAACAATTAACTGAAATAGACACATGTGTATTGCAAAGACATAGGTTGGTCTGAGGGAGGTTGAGTTAAGACAGTTACACTGTATGTCCTAT
>MJUT01062891.1:107997-123594 GCA_002080005.1 Gigantidas platifrons
GAGGTCAAATTATTTGCTTGCAAGCAAATAAGTAATCGATGGTAATTTTCGTTCTCAAAAGGCGAAAAGTGATTCGATAAGCTGTTTAATGTGAAATATTTACCTTTATTTCATCATTTTAAAGCTATTTACCAATTTCCAGAGCATACAATTTTTTGGGTCAAAATCGTAGCTAATGCCCCTTTAAGTTTCTATGGAAGTGGGAGGAGCTTAAGTCATGGTCTAATATAAAGATCTACATGTTATTCCATGGTTAACACGGACGTTGAAGAGAACACCCTTTTGTCAATCATGTAATATCTGTTACAAACCATATATACCATGGATCTTACTCATGAACTTATTTAAACCAACTCATCCTTCCTAAGATCCATGGTATATATATAATACTTGTATGGAATCTATATGTAAAAACAAAAATAATAATATGTTAATGATCAATTTGTCATTAAGAAGTACATAACAAAAATATAATTTTTATGGAAGATACATGTAATGAGGGGGTTTAGAGACTGAATCATCTCAACTCCTGACTTCGGTAGAAAAATTTAACACATTCTAGCTCAGCTCTAATATTTAACAAATAGTTCATGGTACTGAGGGCCATTTGACTATTTGATATAATATACTTCGCCTCCAAAAACAAGCCCAATTTTCTCCCGAAATAAAGACTATGAGAAACCGGAAATAAATTTGACGTCAGAATGGTGAATCTTGCCCGGTCTACATTGTATATACTGTTATATGGACCGGCTGGCTAACAAAGACAAATAGGGAAAATGTAAACGTAAAGTATAATATTGCTATATAATGACAGAATTTGTGCCCGTCAGGATCAACTTACCTCCAGGTAGAAAGACGTCAACACATTCTAGCTGAGCCAATATATTATTAGATAAACACTGTATACAAGCAGTCACTACCAATGTGTCATCATTTGTATAACCAACTAAGAATCCTACTGTCTTATCACCTTTAATTGATGTTAATTGCTGAAAAACAAACAAACATTTTTATTGCTTTTTATTTTCCAACAAATTAAGGACACAATTAATTTGATAACAAAACTTTATTACTGGTTAGAATATTGCTGAAATCTTATCAGAAACTTATTAAAACAATTGATGGGCAATGGCTTAAAATAATGATCAATTAATATCGGTAATAATCGGAAAGGCATAACCAATCATTAACCCTGCTATTGTATTGTCCTTGTTTATGTTGTCATTCGTTTTTGTAATGGTATGTGGTTTTTTTTAGTGAAAGTGAAGGGTAAAAAATGATATAAGTCTGTGTTATTCAATGCCAAGTGAGTACATGCACTACAACCAGACATATTAACCTGATATCACCTGGCCTATCGAAAAAAAAACCATGCTGATCTTTATTGTGTGTTTTGTTTGTCGTTGTCCTGTGATGTTGTGTGTCCAATGTTGCCAGTGTCTCTGGATTTTCAATTCTTGATTTTCCCTTAGTGTTTATCTTCGTCCTGTATCTTGCGTGTTCAATGGCAATGTTACCAGTATCTCTAGAATGTCCAGTCTGGATTTCCCCTTTATTTTAGGTTTTCTCTAACGTTTATTTAAATACACAAATTGTTCACCAAAAATCACGATTTGATTACATTTTTGCATTGGAAACCTTCTTTTTATATTACACATATGACTATACATTTATTGGAATACATGTCAAAATGCCCCCACTACCAAAACGCCCCCTACCAAAATGCCTCACTTTTTACCAAAATGCCCCCATTTTTTTAACAAAACGACCCCACTATTTTTCACTTTTATATTGCCAAAATGGCACATTTAATAATTTTTTTCTACCCAAGCGAAGATGCATGCATCATGTGTGATGTCTTGTAATTCAAGATTTGTCCAGTAAATTTATATATTGTATATGTATACATGCTTACCTTACATCAGACGACAACGAACTTGTATATGTATACGCTCTGGGAATAGTGTTTAAGTATATATAAAACTGACTTATATTCTAGGCAAAGCTTAGGAGTCTATAATGTAAAGGGGGTAATTCAAGTGGGACTAAAAGAAACAATAAGCCATGGTTTGATTTAGTATGTAGAAATGCAAGTCAGAAGAGAAAGAGTCAACCTCAGCCTTCAGGTCAATGTCAAAATTATTTTGAAGTTTTTAAAAATTTAAATGCTGCTCCGGATGTGGGAGAAGATGATCTAGATTTTAATATTGACTCAAATTTTATGGATAATCTCAATGAGAATATCAATCTCTATATATCCAGAGAAGAAATTTTTGAATGTATCAAAAAGCTGAAAAACGATAAAGCATTTGGCGACCGTTTCACTAAATGTCGTAAGACGTAAACGTAGATGTAAGTGTGCTCTTAAGAGTTACGATCGTTTCACTAATAGTTAGGATTTACGACATACGATAAAAAGTGATCGTAAAGTCAAGAGTGGTGGTAGGTACCCGTAAATCTATTTTTGAAAAGAAAAATTGCTAGCTGTATTTTCTTTTAATATGAACATTGATCAAATGAAGCGAGCAATACATATTAGAAGCATGCAACAATGTTTATATTTGGAGAGCCAAAAAAAAAATTTGTAATGATTTATTTTGGAAAAAAAGTGGGGCGTTTTGGTGAAAAGTGGGGGTGTTTTGGTAGGTAACAAGACAGTTCGGCACCAAGACATTTTGGCACCAGGACAGTTCGGTATCAAGACAAATCGGCGCTGCATTTTCTTTCAAACAAACGTGATTAGCTTTTTTAATATAAAAGTTAAAAAAAAAACATCAATGATCGTTTAATGATGCAATCAAAACATAATTGATTTAAATATTCTTTAAAAGAAGCAATTATTAATTCTCTTAATTAAAGGGATATTGTCTATGATTTTTTTGAAAATTTTTAACTGTCCATAAATGATTTGTTTAAGCTATCATTAAACAGTTATGCTACAAAATATACGATTGGTGTTCTTTTTTTGACAAAAAAGACCCAAAACTATCGTTATCGGAATTATTGTTCGGATGACAGAAATTCAAAGTGAAAGTAAAAGTAAAAACCGAAGTTTTGAATTCTCTGGGGTTTAGCTTTGAGGTAAGGAAAATACTGTTAAGATTCAAACACTTCATGATTGTCAGTGTCACGCTTGTTTAATGTTGTTTGAATCTTAACGTTTCGTAGCGTATTCCCCAATAATTCGGTGTTTAATCTTCATTTTATGAATGGTCAGTACGGAAAACAACAATAATTTTGGGTATGAAAAATACAAATGTGGTAGACAATATACCTTTAAGATCAAAAGCAGTGATCAAATGCTTACAGCTTGTGTTTGCATTGGTGGTTGTTTGATCTTTAAACATATAATGAAAAGAAAATTAACTACGTACATGTATATCGCACATGGATCAACAACGTCTTCAGTGTCGAGTACTGGTCTGTGTAATATGACATCCATCCGTACCAACAACGATGTCGAGGGGTGGCATAACAGGATCAACTACAGAGTGGGTGCCAGAGGACCAGACATGATTAAAATTTGGAATTGGTTCAAGGATATTGGCAGTTTTGTAGGTAAAATCAAAGTGCCGATTTGTCTAATTGAGGTGCCGAATTGTCCGGGTGTCAATTTGTCTTGGTACCGAAATGTCTCACACAGGTGCCGATTTGTCCCGGTGCCGAATAGATACGATAACGTAACCCTCATTCCACTTGTGCTCCATTTAGGGTTACGAATCGGTCCCATTCAACTATGGGAACAGCGCCCGGAGTGATTCACACGGGGCGGTTTTTTGTCCCAATTCCGTTGTAAGTGGTTGGAAAAATTAACGGGGGTGAAAGATAAATATATTTAGGTAAATCTTGAGGTGTTAAGTAAACGCTGCATCAATCCATGGTAGACTTATATTCATCTGAAAATTTGAATGCATGAAATCTTCTTTCTGTCCGACATTTTGTTTACAAGTTGCTATTTCACGTGCACTTGCCTCGTTTTGGAGATATCCTTATTTGGATCGATTCGTAGTAAAAGTTTTTCCATATTTGGCATTGAGATCCATATATGGATCGGCTCCGCCCATCGTGAGACTCTACGTAAGGTGTTTTGGCGGACAAGTAACAATTTTCAAATACGAAACCGGTCTTGAAGATAGAAACAGGTATTGCAACACTTATTTCGTATCACCATTACTTACAAATTGTTGGGAATAATAAGTTATGACCAGATATGCCAGAAAGTTGAAATATTCATGGAACGAAAATTTTAATTTGCTCCCATACGTTGAATGGTAGATACGAAAACGTAACCCTCATTCCGCTTGTGCTCCATTTAGGGTTACGAATCGGTCCCATTCAACGTATAGGATCACTCCGGGCGGTTTTTTGTCCTAATTCCGTTGTAAGTGGTTGGAAAAATTAACGGGGGTTAAAGATAAATATATTTAGGTAAACCTTGAGGTGTTAAGTAAACGCTGCATCAATCCATGGTAGACTTATATCCATCTGAAAATTTGAATGCATGAAATCTTCGTTCTGTCCGACATTTTGTTTACAAGTTGCAAGTTCACGCGCACTTGCCTCGTTTTTGAGATATCCTTATTTGGATAAATTTTATAGTAAAATCGACTTTATCGTAGCAAGTTTTCCATATTTGGCATATATGGATAGGCTCCGCCCATTGCGAGAGTCTACGGAATGTGTTATGGCGGACAAGTAACAATTTTCAAATACGAAACCGGTCTTGAAGAAAGAAACAGGGATTGTAACACTTATTTCGTATCACCATTACTTAAAAATTGTTGGGAATAATGATAAGTTATGACCAGATAAGCAAAAAGAAAGTTGAAATATTCACGGAACGAAAATTTTAATTTGCTCCCATACATTGAATAGGACCGATTAGTAACCCTAAATGGAGCACAAACGGAATGACGGTTACGTTATAGTATCTAGTTGAATGGGACCGATTCGTAACCTTAAATGGAGCACAAGCGGAATGAGGGTTACGTTATCGTATCTAGCCTCAGGTGCCGAAGTGTCTAGAATTCGTTTTGGTAGTGGAGGCGTTTTGATCTATTACCCATTTATTTTTTATATATATACTGTAATAACTTTTAAAAGGTGTCAACCTCGCGGGAACCCTGGGGTATAGAAATGGGACCGAGAGCTTCTTCGGCTTGAAGGGGCTTCCGTCGGTTGTGCAGGATGTATAAATTGACAATCAACCTGTCCTTCGGATGAGATGTAAATAAAACCGAGGTCCCGTGTTGAGAGATTGCCACCCTCTTCGCACGTTAAAGAACCCCGAGTAACAGCTCATTTTGAGCATTATGCTCATGAGTGGTCCATAGGAGACCTGATGCACTGGCAAAATTATCCGTCCCTACCCATCACATTTCCTTTTTTCGAGTCCCGTGGCGTTTAAATTATTCTCGTCCTGAATATAGCTGAAAAATTGCTTGCTGGACGTTAAACATCAATCAATCAATATACTGTACTAGTGTTTATATCTAGGTCACAACAGGCTTTTGTTTCTATCGATGGGAAGATCGACTATCAATGCATAAGCAATGCCTATATGCATTAATATTCGATCTTCCCATGGATAGAAACAAGTGCCTGTGGCTGTGACTGCGACCAGATGCGCATTCATTCATCAACGGAACAGCCATCTTCAACATTCAGACGGTTACTTGAGATTTCTACAGAAAAAAAAGTATCAATAGTTCAATTATTTCTGTTAGACTTTCTACATTTAACCCAGTATTTTACCTCTGAAACAGATTTGTGACAGTTTAATTTGCGTGTCATTTTTAGTCTGGTTCGGTCGTCGTCTTTCATATTTGAATAAGTACAAGCATTATACGATTAGGAACCAGTTAGGTTATCGCTTAAGATTTGCATTTCCGGTAAATCTGCGTAGGGATCTGTGACGAAAGTGAAAGTAAACTTTTTTAGTCGAGCATGTCAATCGACATTTTTTTTCATTGCATTAGTATACAGAATAAATATTTGTATAAAATAAAACCATATATATAGCTAGGAAACGTAAATATAACAGACAGAGAAAGAAGAAGACGTTGAACTATATTTTGTATTCATCACGGCTCGTCTGCTACAAGATACAAGCAGATATTTTATTTTCCAATCATGGAGCGCGGTACTGAGCAGAATAATCATTTACAAATTAAAGAACATAAAATACACATATGATTTGTAATAATTAAATGTAATTTGAAGACATATTTTAAAAGACAATACAAAAAAAAAAGATGTAAAGAAAAAGTTTTGGAGACACACTGACTGAAGGTCTACTGCATTACTTTCATTTTACGCATAACAAGGGCAACGCAAAGCGTAGCGTATCCCCTCGCCTAAAAAATTGACCCAGAGACATTGACCTATGACCTTGAAAACCGATAGGGTTCCAGATTCTTTTAAGGACTAAGTATACCAAGTTTGGTCAAAATCCATTGAAGGATGTTGATTCTAGAGTGTTCACTGACAAGGATGTTACATACGGAAGGACGGACGGTAGCGTTACTATATCTAAAACTAACTCTGCAGCCTGCAAAAAGAATGCTATAAATATTTCAGAAATAATATATCAAAATAATGTGGCTGATAAAATAAACTTGAAGTTTTGCAAATTTACTTTAGGTGTAAACAGTAAGAGTTCAAATATTGCAGTTCTTTCTGAACTAGGAAGATTCCCTATATATTTTAATATTGTTTTATCAATGATCAGTTATGTACATCCATTAAATCATTGCAGCTCAAATTTATTGAAAGAAGCTTTTCTATGTAACAAGAATTTGCATGAAAACAACATTCCAACTTGGTACTCCTCTGTGATTTTTCTGCTTGATAAACTTGATTTAAAAGAAATTTATTGCCTTGACTATTCTATAAATAAAATAAAAGAACTTGTTATGAAAAAGTTAAAAACTCTGTTTTTGAAAACATGGTTCCATGAAAAAGATAATGTTTCTGGAAAGTTGGATACATATTTTTCCTACAAAAGTATGTTCCAAAAAGAAAAATATCTAGAGATAAACAATTTTGAAGTAAGGCAAATACTATGTAGATTTTGTATAAGTTCACATCATTTAAGAGTGGAAACAGAGAGGCATAAAAATAATTCTATAGAAAGGTCACAGAGGATATGCAAGTTTTGTTCACAGAATGATATTGAAGATGAACCTCATTTTCTAATAAAATGTGCTTTTTATAATGGTTTACGTGAGGAATTATATACTAAAATTCAAAATTATTGTAAAATTTTTATCAAATTAGATAATAAATCCAAATTTATATGGTTAATGACCACTGAAAATACATTATTAGTTGAAAATTTAGGTCATTTTCTTATTCAAAGCTTTAAATTGAGATCAAAAAAATATTTCTGATGGATGAGGTTCTTCATGATAGATTGATATTAAATAATGTGTAAGATCATATCATATAATTGTGAACAGTGAGTGTTATATATATATATGGAGAAAACATTTTTATACATGTAATTGTACATGTAGACATATTATTATTATATTATATTATCTGTATGTGTAGCTCCTCAAGACATGGTCCAGTCCTTGCATTAATTATTATTATTGTATTTTATATACATATTTGCTAGTTCTACATTCCTAGGAGGGAATCAGCCTCCTACATTTCCTTAAGTTTCTAATCTTGAACAAAGGGGAATAATCCATGAAATATATAACGGTTGTTGTTTTTATATTTTTTTTATCTCCCTTGGGTGCCTGCTTCCCTCTTAGTAAATCGTTATTATAATTTAATTTGTATTATGTATTCTAATCATTGTAATCATTGTATGAAATTATAAACCCGCAAGGGTCCTTAATTGGATTAATAAAATATTCTATTCTATTCTATATCCCTTCGCAACTTCGTTGGCGAGGGGATATAGGCCGGTGACTAGAGACATCATTCCAAAATTTAATCGTCATGAATACTATACGGCTGTGTCGTATATCATTCGACTCGGCAATGTTCGTACTTTCAAAATAATTTTGTCGTCAAGAGAAAATATGGTGCAATTTTTCAGAAATCAAGGTCAAAGGTCAAAAACCATTTTTCACACAAAAATTCATTGAATACCAAATTTCAATTAGAATCCCTTTTTCATTAACGAAAGTCGAAAAATTGCATATATGGTTTTCCTTATTCAATTTTCTATCTAAAACGTCAGGTGTCATAAAAAAATAATTGTTCTGTGCAAATGTATGTGTCTTCACAAAAAGGGGGAGGGTTTTTCGCTTAAAAACCTGGTAATTTTCCAAGCTGTCGATAGTAAAGCCATTAAAACTTATCCAAGCGTAAAGAAAATATAGAAACATATGTATTCTACAAGAGATATAAATAATAACCAAATTATAATGAGGAATATAAGTTTTGTTCACATAGATTTGTGTTGGTACATGTCCAATTGGCAACATTAACCCATACAAAACATACTTATATGTGGGTTAAAAACAAAAACACAACTTCTTGTATGCAACAAAATGCATCAACAGAATATAAATCAGCAAGAAATAAGGCAAACAACTGTACAAGGCATTCTGAGTGATTGCAACTGCCTTTTTCATATGGAAATTGGAGTTGTTCTACACAAGACATACGCGAAACAATATCTTTGCTGAACAATGAAACAGCTCGTCAAAAAAGTGTGCATGATTATGTTGGTAACACATTAAACGTCTTCTGCAAGGGTATATGAATGGACGTTTTACATGATTCTGATCCTCGACAAGAACATAAGTCAGTACATGCAAGGTTCTGCTCTACACAAACACAGGACTTTTTACATTGATATTTCCCCTTGCATGAACACTCTAGATCACGGAGAAATTCTGCTGACATGTTTCCTTCAAAGTACACTGGATGCACAGAATCCTTGATAGTTCGTCATCCGTATTCCATTGGTGCAGGCAAAGGTGGTTTTGCCAGACAGGAAGAATGCCGAACTTTGGTCTGAAATGAGGCACGAAGAAAATGCTGACGAAGCGCCACTTCTGAAGTTGATAATCTAATCAGACTTACATTCCGACTTGTAGCAAGTTTTACTCGAAGTTTTTTTTAATGTTATGATGGGAGGATGCAAAAGACTTCTTCTGATCATAAAGCATAGCTACAAACCGTGAAGAGCATGAAATAGTAACATCTTTGTCGGGATCTCCTAAATTGTCTAAATCATGGAAATCTGGTGCTGCATCTTTCAGTATTTTGTACACTGACTTTTTGCCAATTCCAAAGAACGAAGAGGTAGTGTCACACCCAGAGAGAGCATGTGCGGCAGGAAGAACTCTACATGTGATTTCTGAGAGAGAAGAACATAGTTCATTAATAGGTAAAAACCTACGACCGTCCTTAACACTACTAACGTTTCCCATTTGGACCCACAGTTCACTGGTGTTTGTCATCTGCTTATAAAAATAAATACAAAGAACAATCACATCTGTATCAGAGGTTTTGATAATGATCCTGCCTTGCTTTCCGAATTCTTTGAGCCTTTTGTCAGCATGTAAAGCCTGGAGGATCATACGGGTGTCCGCCTCTTCTTGAGTGCTGTACAAGTCAGGCCAATCAAAGACTTCCTGATCTGAAACAACTTTCACAATTTCCGGATTTCCAAATGAACCGGCAATGTAATACAGATTTTCAGGGGGCACTAATGGGTTACTTTGGTTGAATTTGACAATGAAGTGACCAAAAATGTTTACGAGTGCCTGCTCATTTTCTTTGACAGATAGAAATTTCTTCTAGTCAGGAATATGTCTGCCTTCTATGACTTGGAACACCTTTGTATGGGTAGTCACTTTGGTACGACGCTCTCTTTCAGCCGACTTTATGGAGGTTTTTTTTACGTCATACCGGTCAAATACATCAGTTACTGAATGTGCGTTTGCAAAGCATAATGTCAACTGTCTGCAGTAGTCGGTAGCAAGGTCTCCAAAGGTTCTATGCTTCTGTACATCCGTGCACTGAACTAGTGTCATGCCATCTCTGATGTAAGTTGTCAACGAAGAGTCAAAATCCGGCAACGAAAGAACTGGGGAAACTTCATTTCCGAACTGCTTCACTAGATCTGATTTACAAGATTTCCCCATTATACCATCTGCATGGAACATGGACACCGGGATAGGCCCTACAGGATGTGAAAGAATGTTGTTAATCGTGACATCATCTCTGCTATTAGCCAAAACCAGAGCACGTCTGACAACAATTTCTGGATTGATATGACGGGTTATGATTTCAACAGATTTGCATGTCAGGGATATTTGCCATTCATGTGTTCAAATGTTTTCAATTTTGACTTTGAGATAGGGCTATAAATATTCACAGACTGTCCTACAGAGAGAGCACTTTTAGCAAAGTATCTGGACATTTTTTCACTTTCATTGACAGCAGACAGCAAAGAATCCCGTACTTCCCTGGTAGCATGCATGCCTTTAGAAATATTCATGAGACAAGGAGGGTGGGCCTCTATATCAAAGGGGTCAGTCATGGTTTGCTTCAAATGGTTTACTATTGCTTGGACTTGTTTCTCATCTCGCTTCAAAGCTGTTTGCTTCATTTCTTCATGTGAGGTATTGCTGGTGCTTGTAATACCTACCCTATCGTTCATAGCACTACTAAATGATGCTAGAAAATTTCTAGTGAGTGTCCATTTAACAAGGATTTCTGATTCGTTATTCCTACGATACCGATACCATCTGAGCCCTTCGAATCTTTTATGTTGGTTTTTTCAGTGCCCATATCGCTCCAAATACCATTGATACTGCCGGATGTTTGTCTAATGGAAAACTCGCCTTTTTCGAAAGCTGGTTTTATCTCGGCTGGAAGTTCGAGCATATCAAGTATATATACAGGCATCCATCTAGAGTAATTTGTACGGTTAGTAATGAAGAAATATGGTAACATTTTTTATGAAGACATCAGATGTGCTAACCAATCTCGTTCTGCTCGTACATTTGACAACACAATTTGAACATATCCCCATTTTCTAAACTTACCGATTAGAGGCTGTACATGGTCTTCAAATAATTCCTCAGCTTTCATTAGTAGTACTGATGTTTCAATCGTCTGATCACAGATACTTCTATGAAATTCAAACAGTGTTTTCCAGAACGTTGACGGTATCTGATCGATGTAGTCAAAGGTCCTACACCAGTGTATGAATGCCGCGATAAACAGAACTTGTAGGGTTTCAAATACAAATGTGAACCCCTGACAGCCCTGTTAAATTTTTGCCAACCAACATAAGCTCAGCTGTATTTCCAGCATACACGCCAGAGTCAACCAAAAGATCACGAAGACCACCATCGGCCCAAAGTTTCCCTATCGAAGATAAGAAACAAGACAAACTGTGAAAGCCACCAAGTCTAAGAATATGGCGATTGAAAATGTCAAGCTTTGACCATTTCACCTGTTGGGCAATAGAATCAACCAAAAGATCCCGAAGACCGCCATCGGCCCAAAGTTTTTGTCGGATCTCAATTTCTAAAAATAACTTACAACTCAATAACTAAAGTTGCCTCTTAGAATGAACAAAAATGAAAAATAACTATCACTACAACCTCAAATTCGAACAAACAACATTTAAAAGTCAAAAGAACAAAGACACATCAACAAATACAAAAGAAATCAATCCATAGTTAACGTAAATTAATCGAACATAAGGTGCACCCGAAGTTCAAGATCAATATGGTGAAGAAAGTATTCACATCTACCGGGACCGGACACAACTTTCCGAAAAATTAAGTAAGGTAAAGATTTGTTAGTCTATATTTTGGGTGGTATATAAAATCCCATTACAGAAACTTAAATAAAAAAAAGGTATATCACTAAATAGTGTAATGATTATATTTTTAATTTCTACTGGTTACTTAACTATTTATCAACTGGCGCATTTTGTACTGAATTAAAATCTGGTGAAACTACAAAATGACTCCATTTACAATATTTGTTATTGTTATTATTTTTCAATAATAGGTTTATTGTGTTAGTTTTTTCGCTTAATGAATAAAACATTATATGTAAACTTTGAATCCAATGCGAAAGAAATATATTTCTATACAGTTTTTAAATACCGGAGCAAAACTGTTAGCCACTCGAGGTCCAAATTTAAGTAAATTTTGCTAACTATGCATAGAATTTTAGAAAACTGCACCATACGACTTTTTGACGACCAGTCTAAAATCAAAGTAAAATCATTTTCCTACAAGTATGCCAATTTTCAGCCGTATAGTATGAAGTGAAATTAAACTCCGTTAATATGCGACTTTTGCGTAGTTGGTCACCGGGTTAATAATAAAAGTATGAAGATACAAATACAAATGTTTTATTAATGAAAGTTCAGTCAAGGTGAACATGCGAATACAAAGAGAAGCCGGTCAATATATAAGAGAAGCCGGTCAATATATAAGAGCATAATTATCAGTGCGTTAACAAGTTGCGTCAATAGCTACTATTGACGCAACTTGTTCCACGCACTTCGTCGTGTACAAACAAATCAGCAAAGAAAAAAAATAATGTTATATTTTGTAATAAAATATACAAATAAATCAGTGGTACATATATACATGTACCTGAACAAATTGTAAGAGCGGTTCACATGACTGAATACTTTGCCTTAATTGGTGATGAAGCAACTGATCAGAAAACCAAGAAGTTCCTCACGAAGAGTAACTTTACCACCAGTAAATTCAACAAACCTTACACACAAGAAGACTTGTTCATGTGGCTGATGTTTCGACACATGAACAAGTCTTCGTGTGTGTAAGGTTTGTTGAATTTACTGGTGGTAAAGTTACTCTTCATGAGGAATTTCTTGGTTTTCTGAGGGCAAACGAAACTACAGGTGAATATCTTGCTGAGCTGTTTTTACCCGGTGACTCGAAATGAAGACCGGAGAAGACCGGGATTGAAAATGAAGACCGGAGAAGACCGTGGCATAGTTTTGCGTTTTTATGTTGATTTAACTAATAAAATAAGCATTTTATGGTATCAAAATCTCTAATCCATGCCTATAATCTAGTGTATATAAAATTTGAAACGAATTTTTTTTTTATTTGACCGTTAAAAAGATCAAATGAAGACCGCGAGTGAAAACGAAGACCGGGGTATAATTTGGCATATTTATTTTGATTTTATAAATAAAATACACATTGTTTGTGTCAAAATCACTATTCCACGCATACAATCTATCTAGTGTGTATCAAATTTGAAAGACAAGTTATATATTTGTCGGTGAAAATGAACAAATGAAGACCAAAGGTGAAAATGAAGACCGGAGCATATATTAAGTCCTCTCCTTGCATAAATAATACACATATTAATGACAGCAAAACATATACAACATAGTATTAGAAATAAGAGGTAAACAAAAGCATGAAAAGAGTCACGAATTAATACAAACGAGGAAATTAAAGAAAGAAAAATCAGAGGAAAACAAAATATAACAAAACTCTAAAGCTGCCGACTTGAAGTACAAAATCTTTTTGTCTGTTTAATAAAACACCGAACTTTCTCAAAAAATTTCGAATTAATATGATCAGTATATGTATCATTTCCAAACAATAGTGTTTTAATATTAATCTCAATATTCATATTAATTAAGTCATTGAATAACAATATCCTTTGGTTATTTTATAATTGACATTCTAAAAGGTAATGAATGGCATCCTCAATAGGCGAACCACAGGAACATTTTGGATCGTCCACTACATGAATTTTAGTTAGGTCAGTTTTTGAAGAACTACATTGATGCCGTAACCTTGTATGCAATATGTTAAATTTTCTTAATCCTTCACCATAATATACCGGTGGTATTTTATACTAGTAGTAGCTACTGTACATTCATCATCAGATGTAAATAAGGACCATGATGGCTATTGTATAAGAAATCACATTCGCCTTCAACTACTCTTCTAAAAAATGGATAAATTTGAAAAATAAAGGCAAATAGAATAATAGGAATGAATTCAATGTTAAAGAATATATTGGGAAAAAAACGGTTAATTGATTGATTGTTGTTTTACGCCAATTCAGCAATTTTTCAGCTAAATATCATGGCGAGAACAAATTAATTTTCAATGAGATGATGATGAGGTCTGTTTGTACTAGACCAACACGCTGAGTTGGATTTTTATAGTGCTAGCTCACTGAAACAACAGTCCGCGGGTAGACATGTAGCTCCACTCGGACACATTATTCTGATTCCGAGCAAACCAGTATTTGTTCTTTCTCCTTAATGCTGCGTGCTTAGTGGAGAAGCAACAAATACCAGTTGCATAGTCTTTGGTTTGACCGGACAGTTAAATGGGTTTTGTGTGAACGGTATCCTTGCCCGGAATGTTGACTGTACAGAAGTGTTTGCAAAACTGACGGGTTTCCACGCAATGAATGTATGCTAACAATGAAGTCTGATATGTGGGCCCTTCGGTGGGCTACTTGGTTTTGTTAGTTTTCCTTTTTTTTAATTGTACAACTGCATAAACCTACCTCGAGGCGATGTTCAAGTATCCATGCGTGTGACGTAGCAAACCACCCGTGTGACGTAGCAAACCACCCGTGTATATACCAAACTTTCACAATTTCTACAGGCACCCCTATAACTTGGAGGGAAAACTCCAAATCCTCAGTGCGTGCACTTTTAATAACTCCTTCCTACGCCACTGACTATACCCAAAACAAACAGAAATAACGTAAATCAGACACCAGTCCTCCAACGCACAACTGCAGGTAACGACGAACAGAGCATCGTTTTTATGCAGAAATCGTATCGGACATAAAAACACGGAACTCAGAACGCAAAGACATTTGATAGGACACAATGTCGAATATCACTATATATAGTAACACAATGTCGAATATCACTATATATAGTAACACAATGTCGAATATCACTATATATAGCAACACAATGTCGAATATCACTATATATAGTAACACAATGTCGAATATCACTATATAGCAACCACACACAAAACATAACAAGACAATATAAATTCGTTCCACTTAATATACTATATTACCAAACTAACATATAATAGAGAGTGTCACAGTTCAATAATACATTTTGTAACCATACCATTGAAATGAGTTATATTTAATTCAACGAAATGTTGACCACATCGGTGGTGTAATGGCTTGTACGCTCGCTTCGAGTGCGGTAGATCGTGGGTTCATCGGTGGTGTAATGGCTTGCATGCTCGCCTCGAGTGTGGTAGATCGTGGGTTCATCGGTGGTGTAATGCCTTGTACGCTCGCTTCGAGTGCGGTAGATCGTGGGTTCATCGGTGGTGTAATGGCTTGTACGCTCGCTTCGAGTGCGGTAGATCGTGGGTTCATCGGTGGTGTAATGGCTTGTACGCTAGCTTCGAGTGTGGTAGATCGTGGGTTCACCGGTGGTGTAATGGCTTGCATGCTCGCCTCGAGTGCGGTAGATCGTGGGTTCATCGGTGGTGTAATGGCTTGCATGCTCGCCTCGAGTGTGGTAGATCGTGGGTTCATCGGTGGTGTAATGTCTTGCATGCTCGCCTCGAGTGTGGTAGATCGTGGGTTCATCGGTGGTGTAATGGCTTG
>MJUT01062891.1:127882-141340 GCA_002080005.1 Gigantidas platifrons
AAAATTTGATGAAAAAAGGGCAATAACTCCAAAATGGGTAATGGCATTTACTTAAAAATTGCAGTGTAGGTAGATCTTGAGATGATGCACATTTTTGCAATTTAAACCTAACATCTATCTTTTATAGTTTTTGAAATAAAGGACGAAAAATATTAAAATTTAAGAAATTGGATGAAAAAAGGGCAATAACTCCAAGATGGGTAATCAGATTTACTTCAAAATTGCAGGGTAGGTAGATCTTGCTGTGCTGATATTTTTTATTCCTGTCAGATTTTTGATATTATTAACGGTTTTTGAGTTATTACCCAAAAACCTGCAATTTTACCATATGTTCTATTTTTAGTAACAGTGGCCATGTTTGTTGGCCGAATGGAAAAAAATGAAGAAGTTTTATAGAGGATCTTACATAGATGCTTCCTGCCAATTTTGGCTCCATTTGGCCAAGCAGCTTCAGAGGAGAAGATTTTTTTAACATTAGCCAATCAGAAACAAGAATTGCCCTTGGCGGCCATATTTGTTGGAGGAATGGGACGAAATGAAGAAAATTTATAGAGGACCTTATATAGATGTTTTCTGCCAAGTTTGGTTCCATTTGGCCCAGTTGTTTCAGAGGAGTAGATTAAAATATGAAAAAGTTAACGGACGGACGACGGACGCCAAGTGATGGCAATACCTCACATGACCCTTTGGGTCAGGTGAGCTAAAAAGCATGCTCTCGTTTATTTTTACTTAGACAAGTTAAACATTTATTAGATAGATATTCCCTGATACGTATATATTTTGCATTTATTAGGCCCGTTTTAGAATATGGCAATGTAGTATGGGGTAACTGCACTAAAAAGGAATCAGATTTATTGGAAAGTGTACAAATAGAAGCTGGTCGAATTATAACTGGTCTTAGATGTAACTCATCTAGACAAAAACTATACCATGAATTGGGGTGGGAAACACTAGAAAATAGACGGAATAAACACAAACTGATATTATTTTATAAAATTATAAATGGGTTAGTTTTTAGTTTATGATGATTTTATTTGTTAAATTAACAAACGGGATAGGACACAAGTTTTGCCAACTTATGAAGTTTTCTCCCATTAATACAATAAATTCACATAGTATAATGATCATTCTGAGCATGCATATAATACATATAGAAAATATATTGTAAATAATGTAATAAACGAATTAATAACAAAAAATAAAAATTGTGTTGGATGGATGCGAGGTTGGAGAGTAGATAATTATCGAGTAATTATACTACAAGGAATCTTTTTGAAGATTTAATAAAATTGAAAACGTGTTTGAAGATATTAATATTTTCTTCGTATGTTAAGCCATCGGACCCGCGAGTTAGTAGATTCAGATCGATTGTCTGTACCCAATTTAAATTATTCATCATATTAAGTCTTATTTCGGTATACTTAGGACAAGTAAAAAAAAATGGAATGCATCTTCCTGTGGGGCTCCACAGGAACAAGCAGCATCATTTACTATATTGACCTTTGATAGATCATAATCTAGAAATGAATACGAGTTACGAAGTTGAGTTAGAATAATATTAAGTTTTCTGGGACCATAATAAAAATGTTTCGGGATACGTTTTGTATTATCTGACTGTTCCTTTTGAATGGCTTTTTTGAATTTAGTTAATGTGTCAAGATTACGATCAGATTAATCTAGCCGGTTCCAGAGTTTAACAGTAGATGGAATAAAAGATTCAGTTGTGATCGAGAGTCTACAAAAAGGTATTATTAAATCCGAACCGTTTCTTAAGGGGTAAATAGTTGAGCTTTGTACAGTAGGAGGAATAAGTTCTCTAAGATAATTTGGTGCATGTCCGTTTTTTATATTATAAAATAATTGGAGTTTCCTATTATGTCTTCTACTAGAAAGAGTAGTCCATCCTGTTTCTGAGTACAATTTATCCGTTTTTGTAAAAATTGGTAAACCAGTTACAATCCTTGCAGCATCTAGTTGCAATTTTTCAAGTTTGGTTGAATTACACAATCCACAATTATCCCATATTTCACAGGCATATTCAAAAATTGGGCGGATATATACGAAGTACAGTTTTTCTAGATTTTGTCTGCTTAACCTATATTTTAATTTTCGGGTTAACACCTGCATACCTTTATGAGTTGGTTCAACCATATTTACCTAGACAATCAGGATATAACTTAAGAAATGAAAATAATACATTCCATCCACCGTTTTCCAGAACAAGTTCTTTTTATGATAGTTTTATCCCTTTCACTACAAGACTATGGAATACTTTGCCCCTCACTATTACTGAATCTCCAAGTTTAAATATCTTTAAAAATAGATTGACACACTTCTATAAAACTTGGGACACCAATGCTCATTATAATTTTGGAATAAGGAAGTTTAACATAATTCATTGTCAATTAAGAAATGAGGCTAGTAACCTGAAGGCACATTTATTTAATGATTTTTTTATCTGACAATACTAACTGTCCAAACTGTAGTGGTTCATTAGAAGATAACAATCATTTTTTGCTTATCTGTCCTAAATTTAATAACTTAAGATTGATCTTATTAGATTCCATACAGACATTAATACCAAAAAATAATAATATTGACATTAATATAGATTTATTATTACATGCAAATAGATCATTTTCATATGATCTGAATACATATATATTTCAAGCTGTACACAAGTTCATAATTGACACTCATCGTTTCATTTAAGATGCTTCTTTTTTCAATTGCACTCCTCCTATTATACATTTATTTTGCTTTATTTTCTTTTTTTCTTTAACTTATTGTATGTTTAACTATTTAAAATATTTAGAAAGTCTACAAATTTCACTTCACTAGTAAATTTATTATATATGAAATATTATTGGTGTTCACAATTACATGTATTCAAGGAACATAATTATCATATATTATTGATATAATTGTTATATACTTTTTTTTACTGAATATAAGCCTTGTACATGTAAAAGGAGAGAGCTTGTATAGGCATAGCCTGTTGCTCAATCCTATTCATTTTTGTGAATAAAATATGTTTAAAACAAAACATGAGATACAATGGCACATGAATACGTGTAAACTTTTAAATGTGTGCTGTTAAAGGAACAATGGATACACATGAAAGAACAAGTTGACATGGAGTCTGAACAATGTGTCCAAATGATATGTCTAACAATGAACAACACTTCTTTGTGTTAATTTGTTTTGAAAATCCAGCTAAAAGTGCTGGTCTAGCCAGAGGTCATATCAACAATGCATCACTTTCTCTCATGTTATAAATGAAATACCACTGAACATACCTCCATACATGTATGATTAAGGTTGAATATTTAGTCATGTACTGTTTGTTTCAATGTAGATTTAAACATTTTTTATCACTTTTCCCACAGGGTCCTAGATGAAACCTTATACATCACAGATTTCTGGAAAAAAAGCTATGCAGAGCCCAGCATGACAAGGCACAGTTGAATAAATGCATACTGGTATTACAAGCAAGTCTGGATGCAGTAATTTGCTGGAGCAATAATATTTTGGACAAAATAATATGCTGGAGACAGTTATTTTCTGGATCAACTGTATTTTGGGCAATTGTCTCATTCATTATTAGACATCATGGGGAGAAACTAAAAATTTGATGAAAAGAAATAGCAATTCAGAATTAACCCATTCTTCAACATTTCTGTTCTGGATATAAAATATACACAAGACTTGAGGTGATATATATGTTTATATAATAATTATAAAAAATACATGTAAGCATGAAAATAATAACAATGTTTTAAAAAAATTATCTGATCTTTGATCTTAATTACAAAAATTAAACACAGGTAAAAATTATTTCAAAAATCCTGACACAAAACAATAAGAATAAAGTATACTTCATAAAATTGATGGGGTCTTTCAATGATACATGTATCCTGTTACTATGGGCACCTAATATAACAGTTATTGACCATATTCCAGAGCCAATATTAATCTCTCAAAATACTAGCACCATTCCAAGATGACCACATTCATCCTTATACAATAAAGAGAAATAGAGTAATCTCCCCTGAATAAAGCCACCTTTCCTGTAATGATAAAAATACCTTATAAAAAATAATAAGACGGGTGGCCTCTCTTGAAAGGGAACAATTTTGTAGTATTTTACAATCTCAGTGCATCTGAAAGATGATAAGAGGGGTAACCTTTGGTGGAAAGGGCTTTATAAGAGGGGTAACCTTTGGTGGAAAGGGCTTTATAAGAGGGGTAGCCTTTGGTGGAAAGGGCTTTATAAGAGGGGTAACCTTTGGTGGAAAGGGCTTTATAAGAGGGGTAGCCTTTGGTGGAAAGGGCATTATAAGAGAGTTGGAACTACTGTATCTATATAATTTCTTACTTTGTTTATATATGTAAAACAGTGTCCAACCAATAGTTTTTGATTTGACTAAAACATATATAGTGATTTACAGGAAGCTTAAGATTAAACCTCGTTACAGATATTTATAGGTGAATATTGAGATGCTAATTAGTAAGGTGGTATATTGTAACCAAGTTTTATAATACCTTGTAGCAAAGCTGTCATGGCTGTGATTGTAAGGTAGTTGTTATTTACCAATTACATCAGTTCCTATCAACACTAAATTTGTTTCTTTGGCCAGGGAGATAAATTTACAAAACATTCATGCAAACATTTTATACAATTAGCACAATATCATTTAACCATTTATATAACATATGATAGAGGAATATATACACAATTACACATATCAAAATAAATTATTGTAGCACAGTTATTTTGGCTTATTGTAATACTATAAACAAATCCAGATTTTAATGCAAGGCTTTTCTACAGTGGAACCTCTTCATCTGACCTCAAAATTAATTCAGTCCCTTAAGTAGTTACAGATTGTTTGAATACATTACGAGATAAAATTACTGGTCTATAATAAGGATCAGCTATTTTTATTTATATTAGTGAACCATCCACCACAGACAGTTCTTTGTGACATTTATTAAAAAAAAAAAGATTATAAAATATTTTGTAAATTTAAAATTGTTCAATACATGTAGTATAACTAAATGCAAGAAAATATATCAATTTCTAGAAATATGATGTAAAAATGGGGTATTTACTTTGTTATTGTTTAATTAAATGTAGTACCATTAAAAAGATATATATATACATTTCTGTTCAATTTAAAGGTCACTTGGCCATTTGCATTTATTCCCTTTGTAAAATTTGTTAGATCTTTTTCATATTTTATTTTTTGTCCAGATATTCAGATATCTAAGAACCTACACTCTAGGGTCATGTCAGATGTAATTAATATCTAACAGCTAATCAGACCTTCAAAATGTGAATAAAAGGTAACCCCTGATGACCTCCAGTCTAGGGTCATGTCAGATGTCATTAATATCTAACAGCTAAATAATCAGACCTTCAAAATGTGAATAAAAGGTAACCCCTGATGACCTCCAGTCTAGGGTCATGTCAGATGTAATTAATATCTAACAGCTAATCAGACCTTCAAAATGTGAATAAAAGGTAACCCCTGATGACCTCCAGTCTAGGGTCATGTTAGATGTCATTAATATATAACAGCCAATCAGACCTTCAAAATGTGAATAAAAGGTAACCCTGATGACCTCCAGTCTAGGGTCATGTTAGATGTCATTAATATATAACAGCCAATCAGACCTTCAAAATGTGAATAAAAGGTAACCCCTGATGACCTCCAGTCTAGGGTCATGTTAGATGTCATTAATATCTAACAGCTAATCAGACCTTCAAAATGTGAATAAAAGGTAACCCCTGATGACCTCCAGTCTAGGGTCATGTTAGATGTCATTAATATCTAACAGCCAATCAGACCTTCAAAATGTGAATAAAAGGTAACCCCTGATGTTACAGGATGTTATTAGATATCAGTGTAACACAGGTCAAGAGGGTCAAGGCTGTAATTGCTCGAAATAACCTTAATCAGGTTGTACACACCCTTGATGTAAACTGCATAGTAGTGGGTTACACGGTGTGTACAACCTGATGGAGGTTATTTCTTCATGAACCGAACAAAAATTGTGATCAATCCTTAATTATTTTATGTGTTTCAGCATGACTAAAGGTACATCAAAAATGTCCATTTGTTTTCAAAGGACTTAAATACCCATTACATACATAGTGTGGTGGTACAAGACTTTGTATCAGGTCGAGCATGTTGTGTGAACCAGTATCACTACGAGTCGCTATCGAGTTGTGATGCGGTTTGTTCACACAACAGCGGAGACCTGATACAAAGTTTTGTACCAACACACTATATATGTATGTAATAAGTTTATCTAACATTTCAAGAAAAACAAATTTTAAGCAAATAACAAGGGTCGAAATAAGATTAACAAATTTATACAATACTCTGAGGGAGACTACATTTTGTGCATGACGTCACAGTTATTACCGTTCATTCTATTGCTTTGTTAACATTGCTCACATTGACGTGTTTTACCCCACATTCCAATGATATGATGTCATCACAAAATAGTTCGGCAGAGAAGATCTAGTGCAAGGTCGTGCCATTATTTTATCACCACAGTGTGGTAATACAACATTTGTATCAGACAGGCTACTTTCTTTAAATTCAAAGGAAAACATACATAATGTTTGATAAATCCTATTATATATTGTAAATATTCTTAAAAATAAGTAGGTCTTAAACCTTAACTAATGGTTTGGTTTCTGTTGTTCTTACACACACACTTTATAGCCCTCATATATGGTTACTTGTTTCTAAGAAGTTTGATTTTCAATAACTTAAGCCTGTGAAGAATACAACAGATAAAACATCTTGGAAATATAAGTTATCATCCTATTACAGCAAAACCTGTATAAAACTTTAAGTCCCAGTATAGGAAATCTTTGTTAATTTAAGCTGTATAAGTACAGGAAATCTTTGTTAATTTAAGCTGTATAAAACTTTAAGTCCCAGTATAGGAAATCTTTGTTAATTTAACATGTATAAAACTTTAAGTTCCAGTATAGGAAATCTTTGTTAATTTAACATGTATAAAACTTTAAGTTCCAATATAGGAAATCTTTGTTAATTTAACCTGTATAAACCAAACACCTGTCTATACCGAACACAAAAATTGGTCCCAACGAGGTTCGGTTGAGATGGGTTTCATGGTATAATCACAAAAAAAAAAAAATACTAACAGACAGATTACACAGTTAAAAAGTATGGGAAATAATCTGTAATGTCTTAAAGATATCATAACTTAACTTAACTTATTGTGTAATGTCTTAAAGATATCTTAACTTATTGTGTAATGTCTTAAAGATATCATAACTTAACTTAACTTATTGTGTAAGGTCTTAAAGATATCATAACTTAACTTAACTTAACTTAACTTATTGTGTAATGTCTTAAAGATATCATATCATAACTTAACTTAACTTATTGTGTAATGTCTTAAAGATATCATAACTTAACATAACTTATTGTGTAATGTCTTAAAGATATCATAACTTAACTTATTGTGTAATGTCTTAAAGATATCATAACTTCACTTATGTAACTAACCATGTGACCATAAAGATTAAGATAAACATTAAGTATACTTATCATGACAAGGTGGTTGTGGATTGAAATACTTTTTATTTCATTATTTCCTTCAAATATAATAAATACAAATATTTAATTCAGATGTGATTTTAAACATTTATTGAATTACCATAGTGATATCAAGTTCATTAGAGTACATTATATAATGGTACTTTTATTCGATGTTCTTGAGATGACACTTTATCTGGAAGACATAAGTAAATATTATCCATATAAAAATTATGTATAAAAATACAATTAATCAATAAATTATTAAAGCTGAAAACTATTGAAATAAACAGCAGACAAAAGCTACTATCAGATGTAATAGAGCTTTTGTACATTTCTGCTTTGATTCTACAATTATATGTTTTTGTAGGAGTTATTTCCCTTTGATTCTACAATTGTATGTTTTTGTAGGAGTTATTTCCCTTTGATTCTACAATTATATGTTTTTGTAGGAGTTATTTCCCTTTGATTCTACAATTACATGTTTTTGTAGGAGTTATTTCCTTTTAAGGCAGACAAAAGTTCCCAGTTCTGGCAAGATCCAATGAAAATAATATGTATTTCCCACATAATCTGTACACCATTTTATTGCAGTAAAAACTTGTTAATTTTTCAGTAATACTATAAAATTATCCTGTGATTTTTTTTTACAAGGTTCATTTAAGGAATATTTGAAATTGTTGAACAGGTTATACGATATAACCTGGTTTGGGTCAGTTTACACTTAATAAACCGTGAAGCGGTTTATGAAAAGCGTAAACTGACCCAAACCAGGTTATGCAAGTATAACCTGTTCAACATTTTCAAATATTCCTTATAATTTAATTTTTACAACAAAATTTAATGATTCCTCGATTTTAATTACGATTATTTCATGTACCTATTTGAATTTGTCGTTGGCGGATGAATACGTTGGTGACGTCACAATACTAACCCAGGTTATCGAGTATAACTAAAATTTTCTCCGGGCAGATTAGCCAATCAGATTGAAATATTCAAATCAAATTAAATTATGTATCTACAAACTGTAAGAAAATTATACTCAAATTCTTTTGTGTTTGTTTGTTGTTTAATGGTGTTTAACGCTACTTTCAACAATTTCAGTTATATCATGGCGGTCAGTTTTATTGATGGAGTAAACCGCAGGACCCAGAGAAACCACAGACCTGTCGCAAGTCACTGACAAATTTATCACATAATGTTGTACATCTTGCCCTGATCGAGATTCGAACTCACAACATCAGTGATGATAGACACTGATTGCACAGGTAGTTGTAAATCCAACTACCATACGACCACGGCGGCCCCCAAGTCTTTGATCATTTCCATTGCTCTTACTAGAATGTGTTTCATATTTTTCCTTTAGTAAGGGAGATAATAACTATAAAATACGTCAAAACATATAATTCTAGAATCAAATCAGGAATATTAATGGTCTATTGCAACAAGTTGACCATTTTTGGCATCATTTGGCTAGAGCTATAATCCCCAAAATCAATCCCTAACTTTATTCTGTACATATGATCATCTTGTTATAATTTCTGAAGGATTAAAATAGCTCTCAAGATATTGTGGAAAACCTTGTGTAAACAGATAAAAAATAGCAACAACAACAACAACAACAACAACAACAACATACCCATACAATAATACAAGAGGTAAAATGTGGGGTTATATAAAAACAACTAATATACACATTGTTTTAAAAGTTCTCAAATTAAAAATATAGACAAACAAAATTATACAAACTACCATCGTTAAAATAATATCTAAAAATTACCTCTGGATTTCTTCTAAAGCATATTTAGATGCAGTAAGCTAAATTCATTTAATAACCCAAAATACAAAAATATTTGTGAGTAAAACAACATTTTAGATTGATTTAATATGCATTTGTATTTATTTGTCATACTTCTAAAGGTACAAACATATCATCAGGAAAATATTTTTTAAAATTTTAAGTCCAATTTGAAGGACTGTTGCTATAGTAACTATGTTGTAATTAGGACTGTAGATATAAATCCTAACCCATGATATTTTTACTTTATCTAATTAAAAAATGATCAGTTGTAAACTGAAATGGAACATTTGAATTTGTACATTGGAGGACTGGGCTGACAGCCACCAACAGAAACATGTCAAACAATTATTATCTGAGCTGTCACAGACCTGACAGCCACCAACAGAAACATGTCAAACAATTATTGTCTGAGCTGTCTACATTGGAGGACTGGGCTGACAGCCACCAACAGAAACATGTCAAACAATTATTATCTGAGCTATCACAGACCTGACAGCCACCAACAGAAACATGTCAAACAATTATTTTCTGAGCTATCACAGACAAACGTACAGAGGTATAATAATTACCGTCATATCTCCCAATATAAAGTGTAATGAAGAATCAATTATCTTTAAAGATTTGACTTTACAACATATACACTTCATCTGTAGTACATTTTCTGATTGATTATAGCTTAACATTCTTTGGTTTAGTGATTGATCGCTTGATCAATCCTTAACATCTCTTGGTTTAGTGATTGATCGCTTGATCAATCCTTAACATCTCTAGGTTTAACCCTGTCACATTTCTGGCCTGTACCAAGCCATATTCTTCATTTCCATTGGCATATGTTGTGGTCTTTTGTTTATGTTCAATGATTTTAGGTGAGAGGTAGTTGTTGGTTTGTTGAAATTAGTGGCATTGTTGATGTTTATTGTTTAAACTTTCATCTCAAAATTCTCAGTCCGTAATGTCATTAATGTCTAGAAGGTTTTAACAATTTTAGTACATAAAGATATCGCTAAATACACCAGTATTGGAATCATCACAATATATGTTTTTTTCAAATTTTTTCAACTTATTATAAAATGCCACAGAAATCTGGGAATGTTTCTTCTAGTGTATAAATTATGTGTGTCAAGGGAGACAACTTATGATAAAATGCCACAGATATCTGGGAATGTTTCTTCTAGTGTATAAATCATGTGTGCCAAAGTAGACGACTTATGATAAAATAACAGAGAAATCTGGGAATGTTTCTTATCCTAAAATACACATTACTCATGCTAAGGGATGCAACATAAAATGCCATAACATTCTGTGAATATTTCTTCATAGGTAGCATTCGCTTAGAATAGCATGTATAACTCTTGTATCAAATCTGAACATGCACAATAATGTCGAAAATACCAAATGTCTGGAACCAAACGAAAATGAACAACATTAAAATGTGCCCATTGATGTTAATGGGAATGAAATAGCTAAGGGTGAGGGTTATGGTGTTTAACACCACTTTCAAGAATAATTCAGTCATAACGTGGTGGTCAGATTTATTGGTGGAGGAAACCAGAGTACCCAGAGAAAATGACAGGACTGCTGATAAACTTTATCACATAATGTTGTATTGAGTATACCTTGCCACGAGTGGGATTCCAACTCACAAAGTTAGTGGTGATAGGCACTGATTGCATAGGTAGTTATAAATCCAATTACCATATGATCACGACAATGACAGACCGTCTAAATATGTAACATGTAATGACAGCCCTGAATATGATACGACGGACCGTCTAAATATGTAACATATAATGACAGCCCTGAATATGATACGACGGACCGTCTAAATATGTAACATGTAATGACAGCCCTGAATATGAAATTTTTTTGACATTAGATATAATAGCTTGCTATTAAGAAATACCTGATAATTAAAATAATTGTATTTTAAAAAGGGAAAATAAAATCAAGTCCGTTATAAATATTAAAATGTATCTTGATCTTTGTGCCATTACAACAATGTGTCTAAGAAGGACATTGAACTAAAGGTAACAGTTATAACATCTCCTGGGTTACGAGACCTAACAAATAGTTTTATCTCACTGAAGTTATGACATAATCTGTCGTTTGTTTATTCATGAAATAGTTCTTACTATTACAGCAGGAGTAATAATCTTAGTCATGGTATCATGTATTTAAACAATTCATTGTAGAGAATTGATGGAGTTGTTACGGACAACATATGCATAAATTCAATTGGCTGTACTAATAAAATTTATATAGATAATTTTGTTGGGTTGATCAATTTTAATATTAACAAGACAGAATTTAGATGTTAGTGAATATGAAAAAAATCTATAAAGAATTTAGGCCAAAAACATTTTAATTAGAGTATGTAAAAATATGATTAAACCACAAAATATGTGGTTAATTTTTGTTTTCTTTTATGGCAACGAAGTACTACATTACAATTGCCCTCTGGGGAACAACATTACAATCAACCCCTGGGGATGTAAATCTGTTTTGGTTTCACTGATTAAACTGTATTTTAATCCACACAAAAATACCTAAACAATAAATCTAAGAAACAAATACTGATATTATAAAAACTGACCACCTATGATATATCTGCCTTTTTGTCAGTAGAAATCACAGTATTATAAGAGAACAATCCTGTTAATATCACTTCATAATGGTTCCTTCTCTCTTTAACCAGGATCAAAATAATCTGTTTGCTGATTTTTCTAGTCCTTGAAAATTGATTGTCCCAGTTTCCAAACTGACCAACAAACCTAACTGTAGTTTTTCTGGACTGTTATGCAATGATGAAGGTCACACAGGTCCTATATATGGGTAATTTCCTCTTTCCATTAATCCACCTAAAGTTTGTAAAAGATCCTGGAATGAAGGGCGTCTATCTGCATCCTGAAGTAGAAAAACCCATATAAATCAAAACCTTGGCTTCAAAGCCTTATACACTGTTGTCAACAGACAAATTTGTGCTTCCATGCTAAAAATTCAGCTTTTGTAAATATTTGCCAAAAAAATACTAGAGGCTCACATGATCTGTTTCGTGGTTTCAGAAAAAAAAAGATGAAAATGTGAAATTCCCATAGGGTCCAATGTTAAACTAAGCCGAGTCATGGCGGCCATCTTGAATTTCCGATAGCAAACGATTCATAAGTTTAGTACAGGATCACCCAATGATCATTCCTGTAAAGTCACAATTCAATTGGCTTAGTGGTTTCTAACAATAAGATTTTGAAAATTTCGACCAATCAGAACACATTATGAGCCCTGGCAGCCATGTTGGATTTCCAATCAGTGCCAAAAACAAAAATCTTGTATATGACCATCTAATGAACATTTCTGCCAAGATTGGTTCAAATCTGTTGCGTGGTTTCAGAAACCAGAGGCTCCCAGGAGCCTGTAATCGCTCACCTGGATCAAAGCTGCTTTCAATAACAACGCAACTGCACTGTGGTGCGCCATCTTGGTGGGAGAGTGTGACTGCAGGACATCATTTGGAAAAGGACCATCGAATGACTATTCCATCAAAGTTTGGTTCTAATTGAGCTACTGGTTCCAGACAAGATGGTTTTTATGTGAATTTCCCATAGGGTCCTATGTTAAAAAAACTAAGTTCAGCTGTGCAGCCATCTTGGTCAGAGGGCGGGACCACCAGACACAATTTTGGAAGATGAATATTTTATCAAAGTTTGGTTCCAATTGAGCAATTGATTCCAGACAAGAAGATTTTTATGTGAATTTCCCATAGGGTCCTATGTTAAGCTAAGTTCGGCTGTGGGGACCATCTTGGTCGATAGATCTGGACATACTGAACATGTTTGCAGTTTAAACTTAACATCCATCTCTTATAGTGTTTGAAATATAACACGAAAAGCATTAAATTTTTTAAAATGTTATGGAAAAAAGGGCAATAACTCCAAAATGGGCAATGGGATTTACCTCAAATTTGCAGGGTAGGTAGATCTTGACATGGTGCATATTTTTGCAGTTTAAACTTAACATCTATCTCTTATAGTTTTTGAAATAAAGGACGAAAAGTATTAAAATTTTGAAAATTTGATG
>MJUT01062891.1:147443-173416 GCA_002080005.1 Gigantidas platifrons
AGCTCACATGACCCTTTGGGTCAGGTGAGCTAAAAAAGATGAAAATGTGAAATTCCCATAGGGTCCAATGTTAAACTAAGTCGAGTCATGGCGGCCATCTTGGATATGCGATCGGCACAAAAATAACAAATTTAGTAGAGGACCATCCAGTCATCATTTCTGTAATGTTACAATTCCATCGGCTAAGTAGTTTCTGACAAGAAGATTTTCAAAGTTTCAACCAATCAGAACACATTATTGGCCCTGGGGGCCATGTTGGATTTCCGATCTGCACCAAAATAACAAATTTAGTAGAGGACCTACCAATGAACATTTCTGCCAAATTTGGTCCAAATCAGTTCAGTGGTTTCAAAGAAGAAGTATGAAAAGTTTACAAACGCAGACGACGACGGACGCAAAGTGATGACAAAAGCTCACATGACCCTTTGGGTCAGGTGAGCTAAAAAGGGGGGAGGGGGCAAAAACATAGTTTACCTACCCCCCCCCCCCACCTATCCTTTCAACCATTCACCATGGAAAGTTCTTTTATTGGGCAATATACAAAAATGGGGAGGGAGTAATTTATTATACTTGAGTAAAAAGGGTATAGAAGAAAAAACTAAATCCGTTTGGAAAGATTTTTTTTTTTTAATTTTCAGTTGAAACAGTAAAGGTGGAGTTGATACATTGAATTATAACAAAATACGCCTGTCTATATGAATTATCAAACGGTATAATGGTAATGACCCCAAAATAAATAGGGTTCTTCCCCTTCCACAGGAGAATCATGTGGCCAAGTTTGGAAAAGATCCAATATACAGAACCAAAGTGATCGTGCGGAAACAATCCTGTTGTCAAAAATTCTATTTATAGTAATGGTGACCTTGACCTTTGACCTAATGACCCCAAAATAAATAGGGTTCTTCCCCTTCTACAGGGAAATCATGTGGCCAAGTTTGGTAAAGATCCAATATACAGAACTAAAGTTATCGTGCGGAAACGATCCTGTTGTCAAAAATTCTATTTATAGTAATGGTGACCTTGACCTAATGACCCCAAGATAAGTAGGGATATTCCCCTTCCACAGGGGAATCATGTGGCCAAGTTTATTAAAGATCCAATATACAGAACTAAAGTTATCGTGCGGAAACGACCCTGTTGTCAAAAATTGTATTTATAGTAAAGGTGACCTTGTCCTTTGACCTAATGACACCAAAATAAATAGGGTTCTTCCCCTTGCACAGGGGAATCATGTGGCCAAGTTTGGTAAAGATCCAATATACAGAACTAAAGTTATCGTGCGGAAACGACCCAGTTGTCAAAAATTCTATTTATAGTAAGTGACCTTGACCTTTTACCTAATGACCCCAAAATAAATAGGGTTCTTCCCCTTCCACAGGGGAATCATGTGGCCAAGTTTGATAAAGATCCAATATACAGAACTAAAGTTATTGTGCGGAAACCTGTTTGGACGTCCGCCCGCAATACCCAATCACATAATATGGCCCGTCTCGAGACGAGCGTATAAAAATCAGTAACGCACCAAAGGTGTGAAAGCCGAGTTGCGAACATGTAGATGGACAATGTGACCTTGACCTTTGACCTACAAACCTCAATATCAATAGGCTTCCTCCTCTCACCGTCAGGCATGTGCGTACCAAAGTTCATTTATATCCGACATTTCGTTCTTAAGATATCGTGCAGAAACAAAAACAAAATCTAATTTTTGTTCTATTTTTAGAAGTTGTGACCTTGACCTTTGTCCTACAAACCTCAATATCAATAGGCTTCCTCCTCTCACCATCAGGCATGCGTGTACCAAGTTTCATTTAGATCCAACATTTCGTTCTTAAGATATTATGCGGAAATGAAAAAAGTATCAAATTATTGTTCTATTTTTAGAAGTTGTGACCTTGACCTTTGTCTTACAAACCTCAATATCGATAGGCTTCCTCCTCTCACCATCAGGCACATGTTTACCAAGTTTCATTTAGATCCTACATTTTGTTCTGGAGATATCGTGCGGAAATGAAAAAAGTATCAAATTTTTGTTCTATTTTTAGAAGTTGTGACCTTGACATTTGTCCTACAATCCTCAATATCAATAGGCTTCCTCCTCTCACCACCTGGCATGTGTGTACCAAGTTTTATTTAGATCAGACATTTCATTCTTAAGATATTGTGTGGAAACGATTGTGCCGCCCGGATGCACAGACGCCATTCATCATATTATAAGCCAAGTTCGACTTCGTCGCAACTCGGCTAAAAATAGGTGGTAATATGTGTATGAACAAACATGTTGTGAAAATTGTGTATTTTTGTAAATGATTAAATATCAGAAAACAAAATGGTTATTTTTAACTAGAGGCTCCCAGGAGCCTGTATAGCTCACCTGGGTATAACAACATCAGCCAATAAAACTTGATAACTTTGGTAAAAAAAAAAAAAAAAAACAACAAATGTAGCCCTCGTCATTGCAGACCCCTTCTCCAAAAAAAATTTGGGCAGGGGTTCCCCCTTTAATGTAAGTTATCAAAATTGCTGTAAAAAAAACATACATTGTATATGTCAATGATTCTCAAAATTTAGCTTTTGCTACTTCACATCATGTAATAGAGTTGCTTCCCTTTGATTATTTGAGTAACCAAAAGCAGTGAGTCAACAAAATAATGCATTTCAACAGGAATAACTCTTCACACATTTTCAACTGTGGGGAAATGTTTTGTAGATCTTGACATGCTGAACATTTTTGCAGTTTAAACTTTCCCTCTATTTCTAATAGTTTTTGAGATATAAGATGAAAGTATTAAAATTTAGAACATTTTGATGAAAAAAGGGCAATAACTCCAAAATGGGTATTGGGATTTACTTCAAAATTGCGGGTTAGGTAGATCTTGCTGCAAATATTTGCAATTTAAACATAACCTTTATCTCTTATAGTTTTTGAAATATAAGACGAAAAGTATTAAAATTTTACAAATTTAATGAAAAAAGGGCAATAACTCCAAGATGGGTAATCAGATTTTCTTCACAATTGCAGGGTAGGTAGACCTTGACATGCTGCACATTTTTGCAGTTTCAACTTATCTTCTATCTCTTATAGTTTTTGAAATAAAGAACGAAAAGTATTAAAATTTTGAAAATTTGATGAAAAAAGGGCAATAACTCCAAGATGGATAATCAGATTTTCTTCAAAATTTCAGGGTAGTTAGATCTTGTCGTGCTGATCATTTTTACCCCTGTCAGATTTCTGATATTATTAACGGTTCTTGAGTTATTACCAAAAATGTGCAATTTTACCATATGTTCTATTTTTAGTAACAACGGCCATGTTGATTGGTGCACGGCTTCACCGGACACAATTTTGAAACTAGACACCCTAGTAATGATTCAGACAAAGTTTGGTTCCAATTGGTCTGGTAGTTTCAGAGGAGAGGATTTTTGAAAAAGTTTACGACGTACGACAGACGACGACGACGACGGACGCCAAGTGATGGCAATAGCTCATCTGACCCTTCGGGTCAGGTGAGCTAAAAATGAGAAATATATTCACCACCATATTACATTAAATTTTATTCCATTCCACTTAGATGGAAACTTCTGATAAGAGGGAGAGGAAAATTAGACTTAATTGAAAATGACATTGTTGATGGACTGAAAGGGACTCTAAATCATGTAAATTCTTGTCAAAACAATATAAAAATGTTAAAGTGCTTCCTTTCAACATACAGAGTAGATTGGAAATGGAAGTTCATATAAGGGTTGTTATTGAAGATTTATAACATACAGAGTAGATTGGAAATGGAAGTTCATATAAGGATTGTTATTGAAGATTTATAACATACAGAGTAGATTGGAAATGGAAGTTCATACAAGGATTGTTATTGAAGATTTATAACATACAGAGTAGATTGGAAATGGAAGTTCATACAAGGATTGTTATTGAAGATTTATATACTGTATACCTTTCTCTATTAACCCTAACCCTAACCCTAACCCTAACATACAGAATAGATTGGAAATGGAAGATCATATAAGGGGTTGTTATTGAAGATTTATAACATACAGAATGGATTGGAAATGGAAGTTCATACAAGGATTGTTATTGAAGATTTATATACTGTATACCTTTCTCCATTACATACTAAATTACAGAATCATGTATGTATAAATCTATTCTTAGAAAAATAAACACATTTTTAAAAAAGTTCCACTGTGTTAAATAATATCTAATACTTACATGAGCAAAGCATTTTAACATAACTTGGTACACTTTTTCTGGACAGTGTGTAGGTTGTTCTAGCCTTTTCCGTGACTGACATACATAATCAACAACGTCTACATTTTTCATTTTATCATATGGCATTTGACCTCCTGTGAAAGTTTCCCACATCAAAACTCCTACAAAATTATATTATGATTTATTTATCATAGGAACAGTGCTTAATTATAGCATGACTTACAGCTACCATAGCAACAATCATAAATTATAATATGATACATTGACCATAGCATCAGTCCTAAACTAGATATCATCGAGATGGAATCCATCTCTGTGGGCTCCGCCATAAATAACTTGTGGTAAAAAATTTGTAAGGACAGACTGATGTTAACCTCAGTAATAAAACACTTTTGGAGATGATCGATTCATTTGAAAAGTATAAAGTTCAAGATCAATAGTTGATTATTTCCCTGTATTGCCTAGCTTTGCCCTGATGGATTTAGTGTTGTATTTATGAATCAAGTAATACCAATCCATCAAGTGGTTTCAGAGAAGATGAAAATGTGAAAAGTTAACACAGTTTGTCACGGTAAAATCACGAATTTGACCTTGAGGTCAAAGTTCAAGGTCAAAGGTCACCAACAATGGTACGCGACACATCGTCTGGAGGAGGTCTACCTACATGCCAAATATGAAAAGCCCATCTTGAACGACAAAAAAGTCACAGCCCGGACACGATTTGTTACGGACGCAGGGACCAATTTGACCTTGAGGTCAAAATTCAAGGTGAAAGGTCACCAACAATGGTACACGACACATCGTCTGGAGGTGGTCTACCCACATGCCAAATATGAAAAGCCTATTTTGAACGACAAAACAGTTACAGCCCGTACACGATTTGTTACGGATGCAGGGACCGATTTTACCTTGAGGTCAAAATTCAAGGTCAAAGGTCACCAACAATGGTACGCGACACATCATCTGGAGGTGGTCTACCTACATGCCAAATATGAAAAGCCTGTCTTGAACAACAAAAAAGTTACAGCCCGGACACGATTTGTTATGGACGCACGGACCAGTTTGACCTTAAGGTCAAAGTTCAAGGTAAAAAACAATGGTACGCGACACAATGTCTGGAGGTGGTCTACTTACATGCCAAATAAGAAAATCCTGTCTTGAACGACAAAAAAGTTACAACCGGAAACCCTTTTGTTATGGACGTACGGACCAGTTTGACCTTGAGGTCGAAATTCAAGGTCAAAGATCCCCAACAATGGTACGCGACATATCGTCTGGAGGTGGTCTACCTACATGCCAAATATGCAAAGCCTGTCTTGAACGACAAAAAAGTCACAGCCCGGACACGATTTGTTATGGATGCACGGACCAGTTTGACCTTGAGGTCAAAGGTCACCAACAATGGTACGCGACACATCGTCTGGAGGTGGTCTACCTACATGCCAAATATGCAAAGCCTGTCTTGAACGACAAAAAAGTTACAGCCCAGACACGAATTGTTATGGACGCACGGACCAGTTTGACCTTGAGGTCAAAAGTCACCAACAATGGTATGCGACACATCGTCTGGAGGTGGTCTACCTACATGCCAAATATGCAAAGCCCGTCTTCAACGACAAAAAAGTTACAGCCTGGACACGATTTGTTATGGACGGACAGACTGATCACTATAGGGCATCCGCCACAAAGTGGTGGGGCCCTAATTATAACATAATATACAGTTACAATAGCAACAGTCCCAAATAACAATATGAATATATAATAATAATATGACTGACAGTTACCATAGCAACAGTTCTAATTCATTATATGACATACAGATATATGGATTAAGCTAGAATTCCGAGGCCTTAGTTACTTTATATAAACACAAACAAAGGTTAAATTTCAGTCTGTATAAACTGTAATTACATGTAATATAATGTTCAGTAGTGTTATAGTCACAAATGTTGTTTAGAGACCTGGGGACAAACCTATAACACAGTTTTACAACATACCTCCATTATATTGTAAATGTAAGGAGTTGTTAGTAGTCTCCCTAAAGTAGAATAACTAATCAACAGAATACACAAGCCTAACAAAGGTATTAATGCTTTATACAAACTGTCCACCATATGTTCTCTGTTGACTATGGAACCAGTATGCCAAACAGATACAGATATCTAGAATTTTCAGAACACGGAACTATCCTACGTCTACTGAAAAGCAGGATGAAACTCAAGTATATTATAGGGACACCAAATTCAGCATTCCTCTATTCACAAACTGGTTTAAATTTGAGTAAATCATCTAACTCAAAAATCCATTGCATACCAGTGTACATGTTTAAACTGAGATAAACATACATACCAAATGCCCACACATCAGATTTACTACTAAAACGTGTAAAATTTAATACTTCTGGTGGAGCCCACTTCACAGGAAATTTTGTTCCTTGAGAGCTTGTGTATTCATCATCTAACACATACCTGTAAACATAGAAATCTTGATCAATCATATTCTTTATGTCATGATGATTAAAATCTTGATCAATCATATTCTTTATGTCATGATGATTTAAATCTTGATCAATCATATTCTTTATGTCATGATGATTAAAATCGTGATCAATTATATTCTTTATGTCATGATGATTAAAATCTTGATCAATTATATTCTTTATGTCATGATGATTAAAATCTTGATCAATTATATTCTTTACGTCATGATGATTAAAATCTTGATCAATCATGTTCTTTATGTCATGATGATTAAAATCTTGATCAATCATATTCTTTATGTCATGATGATTAATGTGTTATGTTGATTAAAATTCATAAAAATCCACCTTTCTCCAATTTTCCTTAAATGGTTATCTTAAAAAATTTCAAAAACACCCATATTAAGCTTTGTAAGAACTTGACCTCAAATGAGATCTTTTCATTGGCTATAGTCGGCATTTTAACAGCCGATGTGTATACAGAATTTCTGTTGTAGGATGGAAAAATCTTTTAAAAGCCGTAGTTATGAATGAAGTTTATTTATAGCTACACTGACCTCAAATGAGATCTTTTCATTGGCTATAGTCATGGGAAAATCTTTTAAAAGCCATAGTTATGAATGAAGTTTATTTATAGCTACACAAACAAATCAATAAACAGAACAACTTATATCAGTCAACACATTGGGTTTAGTACACAAAATAATACAATTTTATGCAATCAAGTTCATACAAAAATATTATCAGCCTTAAAAAGGGAGACATTTGACATTTAAAAGGCAGTGAATCAAATGTACAGTTCCAGCTTTGCTGTCACCGTACAATTGATTCGCTACCTTTTAAATGTCTTTGTCTCCCATTTTAAGGCTGATAATATATCCCATTAAAAATTAAGACAGTTCATTTAAATGAACAATATGCATAAAAAAGAAAAATTGAAATTGAAACTATATCACATCTTATAACTATTAGAATAAAAACGTAGACATCAAATTTAGTTTATCCTGCAATCGGTACATTTGCTGTACAAATATGCTATACGAATAAATTTTTGCTTTATTCGTACTATATGAATAAACTTTCGTACTAGACGAATAAACTTTCCTGGTACCCTGTAGCAATGCATAGAGCGGAGGGCGCAGACAAGTAAGAAACCAGTACTAATGTAACGCGGACTACGAAGAAGACACCCTTGACAACATTTATGAAAGGCGAGGAATGACGCTTGTTTCTGTCGTTTTTGTTTAAATCTGACAAGTTTTCCGACATTTTTGACATTGCAGGATAAACACAAAATATGTACATTGTCGTTAAATATAAAATTCATTTGTACTCGCTGCGAAACAGGCATGAAAAGCTTGCTATTCTGCCTGATTCTAAAGCTTGTACAAATAAATTTTATATTTACAGACAATGTACATATATTGTATATGTGCACGACGCGACTCTGGAACAACACTCATCAGCTACGCTCATAATCACAAGATTGGAAAGCCAAAAAAATCATAATCACAAGATTGGAAAGCCAAAAAAATCATAATCACAAGATCGGAAAGCCAAAAAATCATAATCACAAGATCGGAAAGCCAAAAAATCATAATCACATGATCGGAAAGCCAAAAAATCATAATCACAAGATCGGAAAGCCAAAAAATCATAATCACATGATTGGAAAGCCAAAAAATGTTTAAGTGTTTGGGAGCAAGTAAACCAAAGGGCCTAAACAGGATAGACAAATTCATCCAAGGCCACCCAAGTCTCCATTGTGATTTATTTATCCTTAGAGTAATGGTTTACAGTCAACAGATTCTACTTTAGTTGTTAATAATCAGTTAACTTAGAGTAATGGTCTACAATCAACAGATTCTACTTTAGTTGTTAATAATCAGTTAACTTAGAGTAATGGTCTACAACAGAGGTGTTTACCCAAAATGAAGGCTATCAGTAGTATTGTCCAGTTTTATCAGTAGTTTTGGACATCTGTCAGTAGTATCACCGTTGAGCATCGCAAAGTGACGCTAACTTTCTAGGGGGTCTGAAATATTTTTTTCTAAAATTAGATGCCATTTCCTGCATTCTGACAGTATCCGAGTCATGTTTTGAAGATACTAAAGAAATTTTATGGGATTTATTACCTTTGTTTCTGAAATAAATGAAAGGGAAATTTGTTAAACTCAGCTATGTCCTATTAGCATAATGTATGTTATTCAGCTAAGTAGAAGTTCAGCTGCACTAGATATTAGAATAATATAATTAATTCAATTCTACTAGCTACATGTACATCAGTTCGATCATATTAACTATTGTTTACAAAGTTTTTAATTTCACTCACAAAAGCTTGACACAGACACCAATGATTACACCAGAACATCCCTGGCTAGGTTAAAAAAAAAAAAAAATGACAGTCCAAAGTGAAAAAAATTTGGGCAGCACTTCCCCTAGAAAATAAGGTTTTCATCCCCCCAAACCTTATAAATCCCGGACCAAAAAGAAGGGAATAAAGAAAGAAAACGAGAGGTGTGGGTCAGGTTCATTTATAAGATATGAAACCATACACCATCTCTTGCCTACTATAGAAGTATAAAAATGACAACAAACTTTGTGCAATCTTTGAATCAGGAAACATGATTTTGAAAGCCCCACAAATGATTTCATAGAGTAAGACATGTTCGTTTGTTTCATGGTGTTTATGCACTTTAGACTCAACGTGTCTTTTAGTTTTACAATCATTTTTCCGGCATGACTGCACGAAAAATCAGACTTGCACGCTTGGATGCCATCAAACAAGGCCACAAATCGTGATATGAGTCTTTATACTTCTGCAGTGTTTGTTTTCTTTTCTTTGGCGGCGTACAATTGACATCGTGATCTTCCACCCCCAAATCCAGAACCCGCTTTGCAGCTTTGGCTGCTGATATCTTTTCATTTCGGATTTTCAAGCGAGCACATTTCTCAGACGCTAAACAGACGATAAATTAGAAGTATTCCGAATGCATTCCAAGTCTTGATCGCTTTAACATTTTATGCGTTGACTCATATATACAAGTATTCAAGCGCTTCGTGGAAAATTAAGTGTGGGAAATTATAATTTTGAAATGCCACAGAAACCGTATTTTCGCGAACAAATCCGTAGTCCGTATTTTGCATCTCAAATCCGTGGTAAATACGGAAAATCCGTAGCAGTAAACACCTCTGCTACAATCAACAGATTCTACTTTAGTTGTTAATAATCAGTTAACTTAGAGTAATGGTCTACAATCAACAGATTCTACTTTAGTTGTTAACAAGATGTTGCACGCTACATCATGCTAAGAATACCCCCACTCGTTCATTTGTAAGTCACACGGTAAACAGGAAGTAGATGTGCGGTAAACCTGGAAAGGGGAGACACGGTACAAGTCACCATGCCAAAGCCATATATCAAATATAAAATCATTTCTTCCAGTAGAAGCTGAGATATCTGTTACGAAAGTGTGAACGGATGGACGGACAAGGTGATTGCAATATAGCCCCCTCTCTACGAGTGGGGGTATAATAATCAGTTAACTTAGAGTAATGGTCTACAATCAACAGATTCTACTTTAGTTATTAGTTAACTACAAACATTTACTGAATGTCTTTTTCTGCAGGTTATATTTTGTTATTCGTCTTCAAATCTGTGTACATTTTATTTTTATTTCTAGATGCTGGAGATCTAGGTTTTACGAGGGGAGGGATCATATTACCTGGTTTAATGGCTTAGGCCTGCCATATTATTGATCCTGTCCTTATCCAGTACATCCATTGGCTTCTGTTCTTGTCATTTCTGTGTATAGAAGCTTAAGATTTGCCTTTGAGAGTTTAAGATTTCACACAGGAAGTTCAAGGTTCCTGTTACTATGGCTACTTTTATTGTCAACAATTTATTGTTTAACTTTTCATTTTCAACTAACTTTATTTATTCTTTAGCGTTTCATTTTCAACTAACTTCACTATTTTATATTGGCTAATTTTTATACATGAGTATATTACCTAGCTAAACCAAAATCTGCAACTTTTACAACCATACTTTCTCCTACTAAACAATTCCTTGCAGCTAAATCTCTATGAATAAACTTTCTTTTCTCTAAATATGCCATTCCATTACAAACTTGAGAACACATGTCTAACAATGTTGTTGTTTTTTGCATTAATCTAGTTCTGTGTCTTCTTAAGTAAGTTAATAGGGAACCTGCAAAGATATTGTTATTGTTGATAATGAGGTATAAAATAGTGTTCTGTCAATAAAGAGAGGTGGCAAAATTTCTAAAAAGGACCTTATAAAGTAAATTTTTAATTTATCCCAGCCAAGAGGAGAGATTTGGCCACACAAAACTAGTGCCTTTGGCTTTGACACACTGAGGTTCCTCACTGAATTTAGTACTGTGTTGACTACTATTTTACCTATTTTGTTCCAGTATTGTTATAAATACTGTTATAGTGACAGCCGGAACCTTTGAACCGTAATGAAAACGGGAAGTTTGGCACCTTAAAATCTTATTCAACCCACCATTTCTTTCGAAATGCATGTACCAAGTCAGGATCATTACGATTTTCCCAGTTTTCCGGTTGTTGACCGACTTTGTCTGTTTATATACTTGTGAGTTTTGACGTTCCCTTTGGAAGATTGTTCGGAGTTCAGTAATTTTGTTATTACCCTTATCCACTATATTTCAATTATTAATATCTGCAGTCATTTTTATTTCCTTACATAGAGATCTCAACACAAATCACACTGAAAACAACCAGACATGTTTTTATATCATAATTCTATATTTAGATTGTATACTGATAAAGAAATTAAGAGTCTCATCTAAGCCTGCATCGATGATCGAGTTATTTATGGTACATTTGGGTTTAATGAAGCTTATATAGCTTCGGAAAAAAAATTGCTTTTCCTACTTTTCATACATGGTGCCTGGCCATCTAGAATTTCTGATCGACATAAGAACACATTTTGTGAAGGACTATACAAGGAACATTTTAACAAAGTTTCTTGAAATGTTCAGTGCTTTCTGAACCGCATCTCTGGCGTAATGGTTAGCGTGCTTGCCTCGAGTGTGTTAGATCGTGTATTCGAGCCCCGGTAGGGTCAAACCAAAGACTATAAATATTAAAATTGGTATTTGTTGCTTCTCCGCTAAGCACGCAGCATTAAGGAGAAAGAGCAAAAACTGGTTAGCTTGGAATCAGAATAATGTGTCCGAGTGTGGCGACATGTCTATCCACGAACTGTTGTTTCAGTGAGCTAGCACTGTAAAAATCCAACTCAGCGTGTATGGTCTAGTACAAAGCGATCCTAATCATCATTGATAATTAACTTGTTCTCGCCATGCTATAGTTGAAAAATTGGCATTAAACAACAATCACTCACTCACTCTGAGAAAAAATAATTGTTAAATTCTTTTCTTGTGTTAAAACTGTGGCACCATCTTGGATTTCAAAAAATCATACCTATGGTATGCCATGAATTCAGTTACAATAATCATGTTCCAAGTCTATGATAAAGTGTTGATAAACCTACAGTATGCCATGAATTCAGTTACAATAATCATGGTCTAAGTCTATGATAAACCTACCTTATGGCATTAATTCTGTTACAATAATCATGGTCTAAGTCTATGATAAAGTGTTGATAAACCTACCGTATGGCATTATTTCTGTTACAATAATCATTGTCTAAGTCTATGATAAAGTGTTGATAAACCTACTGTATGGCATCAATTCTGTTACAATAATCATATTCTAAGTCTATGATAAAGTGTTGATAAACCTATCTTATGGCATTAATTCAGTTACAATAATCATGGTCTAAGTCTATGATAAAGTGTTGATAAACCTACCATATGGCATCAATTCTGTTACAATAATCATGGTCTAGGTCTATGATAAAGTGTTGATAAACCAACCATATGGCATCAATTCTGTTACAATAATCATGGTCTAAGTCTACGATAAAGTGTTGATAAACCTACCGTATGGCATTAATTCTGTTACAATAATCAGGGGTCTACGTTTTGTTACTATTCCATATAACTGTACTAAATTAGGATGATTTAATTGCCTGGAATAAATTTTAAGCATATTCTTAATAAAATTATCATAAAGAATCTTCATTACTTAAAAATGTACAATACAAGAAGCTGACTTCATATAGCTTATAAATTGCTTAAATAAAAAAAAATTATATTCTTCAAAATAATTTTAATTGAAAGATATTAAGAGCCTTTAGAACTTTTAAACGGGGGGTATGATGTTTAATGTCACTGTCAACAATATTTCAGTTATATCGGTGGAGGAAACCGGAGTACCCAGAGAAAACCACCAACCTGCTGCAAGTCACTGGCAAATTTAATCACATAATACTGTATCAAGTATACTTCGCCTGAATGGGATTTGAACTCAAAATGTTAGTAATGATAGGCACTGATTGCATAGGTAGTTGTAAATCCAACTATCATAAGATCATGACCACAACTGCCAGAGCATATGTAGGCAATGATTGCTTAAGGAAGCTGTTAATTTAACTACTTTGATATCATAGCACAAATGCCATTCCCAAACCTAATATATGAACTGAAAGAAACTGAAAATACTCTAAAGAACTATCTATTAAACAACAGCACAAACTCAAAAAATAAAATATTACAAACATATCCCAGAGTTGGTATCGCCAAAAAATAAAATATTACAAACATATCCCAGAGTTGGTATTGCCAAAAAATAAAATATTACAAACATATCCCAGGGTTGGTATCGCATCAACTGGTACAAACATATCCCAGGGTTGGCATCAACCACTTTAACCCCTCAACATGTTTGTGTCTATCCTAAGTCAGGTCCTGGATTTCCAATGTCATATGTCGTGGTCTTTTTTTTGTGTTCAATGAGTTAAGATGAGAGGTGATTATTTGTTATTCGTTGATATTTCTGGAATTGATGATCTGTTTAAATTTCTACTTATAATATGTCATTTTTCTAGTCATCTATGAAATAATACAAACATACGTCATTGTTCTAGCCTCCTCTATAAAACTGTCCTCAGACATGGTATTCTCTTTCATCATTTTAACAGCTACAACCTTTCCTCGCCATTTACCCTGGTTAACAGTCTACAATAAAGTCAAAATATGTGTTGATTGGTTGGTTAGTTTTATGGTATTTAATGTCACTTTCAACAATATTTCAGTTATATAGTGGCAGTCGGTTTTATTGGTGGAAGAAACCAGAGTACCCAGATAAAACCACAGACCTGCTGCAAGTCACTGACAAACTTTATCACATAATGTTGTACACCTCGCCTGAGCGGGAGTTGAACCCACAATATCAGTGGTGATATGCACTGATTGCATAGGTAGTTGTAAATCCAACTAACATACATTCAAGGTCACGATGGACCCAAATAAGATGTTGCACGCTACTTCGTGCTAAGAGTACCCCCACTCGTTCATTTGTGTCAAATTTATATATATCTCAACACTCATTACAAGAAAATGGATCACTAACTATGAGGTAAACAGGAAGTAGATGTTCGGTAAATCTGGAAAGGGGAAACATGGTACAAGTCACCATGCCAAAGCCATATATCAAATATAAAATCATTTCTTCCAGCAGAAGCCGAGATATCTGTTACGAAAGTTTTCATTACGGCAAACATGAAAAATTCTAAGTCGCATGGTAAACAGGAAGTAGATGTGCGGTAAACCTGGAAAGGGGAGACATGGTACAAGTCACCATGCAAAAGCCATATATCAAATATAAAATCATTTCTTCCAGTAGAAGCTGAGATATCTGTTACGAAAAATTTTATTACTGCAAACATGAAAAATTCTAAGTCGCACGGTAAACAGGAAGTAGATGCGTGGTAAACCTGGAAAGGGGAGACACGGTACAAGTCACCATGCAAAAGCCATATATCAAATATAAAATCATTTCTTCCAGCAGAAACTGAGATATCTGTTACTAAAGTTTTTATTACGGCAAACATGAAAAATTCTAAGTCGCATGGTAAACAGGAAGTAGATGTGCGGTAAAACCTGGAAAGGAGAGACATGGTACAATTCACCATGCAAAAGCCATATATCAAATATAAAATCATTTCTTCAAGTAGAAGCTGAGATATCTGCTACGAAAGTTTTTATTACGGCAAACATGAAAAATTCTAAGTCGAACGGTAAACAGGAAGTAGATGTGTGGTAAACCTGGAAAGGGGAGACACGATACAAGTCACCATGCCAAAGCCACATATCAAATATAAAATAATTTCTTCCAGTATAAGCTGAGATATCTGTTATGAAAATTTTCATTACGGCAAACATGAAAAATTCTAAGTCGAACGGTAAACAGGAAGTAGATGTGCAGTAAGCTTGGAAAGGGGAGACACGGTACAAGTCACTATGCCAAAGTCATGCATCAAAAATAAAATCATTTCTTCCAGTAGCAGCTGAGACATCTTTAACAAAAGTGTGAACGGACGGACAAACGGACAAGGTGATTCCAATATAGCCCCCTCTCTATGAGTGGGGGTATATGTGTTGAATGCCATGAAAAATAAATACGTAAACAAATGAAGTGATTTACAGACTGAGTGAATACTGTTTAAAACAAGAGACTGTTAATTAAACACCACATGACATACCGTTTAGAACTAGAGACTGTTAATTAAACACCACATGACATATTGTTTAGAACAAGAGACTGTTAATTAAACACCACATTACATACTGTTTAGAACAAGAGACTGTTAATTAAAGACCACATGACATATTGTTTAGAACAAGAGACTGTTAATTAAACACCACATGACATATTGTTTAGAACAAGAGACTGTTAATTAAACACCACATGACATACTGTTTAGAACAAGAGACTGTTAATGAAACACCACATGGCATACTGTCTAGAACATGAGACTGTTAATTAAACACCACATGACATACTGTTTAGAACAAGAGACTGTTAATTAAATAGCACATGACATATTGTTTAGAGCCAGAGACTGTTAATTAAACAACACATGACATACTGTTTAGAACAAGAGACTGTTAATTAAACACCACATGACATACCGTTTAGAACTAGAGACTGTTAATTAAACAACACATGACATACTGTTTAGAACAAGAGACTGTTAATTAAACACCACATGACATATTGTTTAGAACAAGAGACTGTTAATTAAACACCACATGACATACTGTTTAGAACAACAGATTGTTAATTAAACACCACATGACATATTGTTTAGAACAAGAGACTGTTAATTAAACACCACATGACATATTGTTTAGAACAGATTGTTAATTAAACACCACATGACATATTGTTTAGAACAAGAGACTGTTAATTAAACACCACATGACATACTGTTTAGAACAAGAGCCTGTTAATTAAACACCACATGACATACTGTTTAGAACAACATATTGTTAATTAAACACCACATGACATATTGTTTAGAACAAGAGACTGTTAATTAAACACCACATTACATACTGTTTAGAACAAGAGACTGTTAATTAAAGACCACATGACATACTGTCTAGAACATGAGACTGTTAATTAAAGACCACATGACATACTGTTTAGAACAACATATTATTAATTAAACACCACATGGCATATTGTTTAGAAGAAGACTGTTAATTAAACACCACATGGTATACTGTTTAGAACAAGAGACTGTTAATTAAACACCACATGATATACTGTTTAGAACAAGAGACTGTTAATTAAATACCACATGACATATTGTTTAGAACAATAGACTGTTAATTAAACACCACATGACATACTGTTTAAAACAACAGATTGTTAATTAAACACCACATGGCATACTGTTTAGAACAAGAGACTGTTAATTAAACACCACATGACATACTGTTTAGAACAAGAGACTGTTAATTAAACACCACATGACATATTGTTTAGAACAAGAGACTGTTAATTAAACACCACATTACATACTGTTTAGAACAAGAGACTGTTAATTAAACACCACATGCCATATTGTTTAGAACAAGAGACTGTTAATTAAACACCACATGACATATTGTTTAGAACAAGAGACTGTTAATTAAACAACACATGACATACTGTTTAGAACAAGAGACTGTTAATGAAACACCACATGACATACTGTCTAGAACATGAGACTGTTAATTAAACACCACATGACATACTGTTTAGAACAAGAGACTGTTAATTAAATACCACATGACATATTGTTTAGAGCCAGAGACTGTAAATTAAACACCACATGACATACTGTTTAGAACCAGAGACTGTTAATTAAACACCACATGACATATTGTTTAGAACAAGAGACTGTTAATTAAACACCACATGACATATTGTTTAGAACCAGAGACTGTTAATTAAACACCACATGACATATTGTTTAGAACAAGACTGTTAATTAAACACCACATGACATATTGTTTAGAACAAGAGACTGTTAATTAAACACCACATGACATATTGTTTAGAGCAGCCAATCTGGTGTTGTCATTGTGTGCTTAGTGAAAATATTGTACACAAATTATCTTTTTATAGTCTTTGATGAACCCATGACCTACAACACTCAAGGCGAGCACACAAACCATTACACCACACGGTTACTTTTAATATGATTAGCTTTTCTCCCCACAACAGGCATGTACCAAAAAAAAAACAACCCAACATTTTAATACTTACACCAAAACAGCCTGCCCCTAATTGCTGTTCTATCACAATCTCTGTTGGATCAATTTCATATTTACCTAAAAAAATATAATTTAATATGTAATTACATTGCATACTTGAAGTTCAATAAAAATAAATACAAACAAGATGATCACCATGTAATTCATGCAGTCTTTGGTAAAGTCAAGAGTGTAAGAATTTGTTGAACAATGTCCTGTGTTGGCAGCGACCTTGGATTTCTTATCCACATAAGAAAGACAATCTGAAAGGAACACTCCAATGATTATTCATGTAAGGTTCAAGCACATCTCTAGTTTTTGCAAATATTTTATTTCACATTTTCTCATCATGCTCACAAGGTTTTGCTGTGGTGGCAATCTTGGATTTCTCAGTGACAAAATCAACGGCTATGATGAGTGCAGATGAAAAGACTGCAGCATGTTGACAAGAGAATCTTACACAGGTATATATTAAAGGCAAGTGTAGCCACTACATTTTACTTTACACAGAGGGCTATAAAGTCAAATGGCAATATATTATTTTTCAACGAAATATGAACAGCAGTTTCCAAGATACAAATTTATACGAGTCTATGATGGAACAATATGCTGATTGGAGTCAGTATCTTGTAATAATATGCTGATTGGAGTCTGTATCTTGTAATAATATGCTGATTGGAGTCTGCATCTTGTAACAATATGCTGATTGGAGTCTGTATCTTGTAACAATATGCTGATTGGAGTCTGTATCTTGTAACAATATGCTGATTGGAGTCTGTATCTTGTAACACTATGCTGATTGGAGTCTGTATCTTGTAACACTGTGCTGATTGGAGTCTGTATCTTGCAACACTATGCTGATTGGAGTCGGTATCTTGTAACACTATGCTGATTGGAGTCTGTATCTTGTAACAATATGCTGATTGGAGTCTGTATCTTGTAACAATATGCTGATTGGAGTCTATATCTTGCAACAATATGCTGATTGGAGTCTGTATCTTGTAACACTATGTTGATTGGAGTCTGTATCTTGTAACAATATGCTGATTGGAGTATGTATCTTGTAACACTATGCTGATTGGAGTCTGTCTATTGTTATTCATACACAGATTGTGTTCAATCCAGTTCAGTTTTTGAGTAAATACTATTTTCATGTTCCAATTTAAAACTATGTCATGCAATGGTGACAATCTTCAATTTCTTAATATCAACTCAAAAAACAAACATAAAATTTAGCAGAAGATTATCCAAGAAACATTCCAGCAAAATAGTTCACTGGCTAAACGAATAATTTTTAAATATTTTTAACCAATGGCCATATTTTAAACTTTGTCATATAGCTATCTTGGATTTTAGATCAACACAAAAACTAAATTAAAACTTTGAAATCAACCATCTAATGCTTATTTATGCTCAGTGAGCTTTCAATCAAGTTTCTAATTTCAGAGTAAAAATATACATTTTCAAATGGTTCAGGAGTTTCAGAAATGTTTTTTTTAATAATGTTCCTATGCTGAAAATTTATCCTGTTGTGACTTCATTACATCTTCAATTTTGTGTCAACAAAAACAAAACCCCAAAAAACACAAACTTTTTAGAAGGTCATATAATGCGCCAACTTTAATATAGGTCACTTTTTAAACATTAATATTCTGTTAGTGGTTTTTTTTTCTTCAAAGAGATGTCATTACCACCATGAAACTATAAAGGATATGAATTTTAAATAAATTTTTAGCATCAAAATAAGATATCAACAAATTATTAAGGATTCTGAAGTATTCAGTCTACACGAACACCATTACCCTGTAATACATACAAACTTCCCATTTATGATATATAGTCCCCTAGCTATCCACTCAGCACTTTTCAGTTAACCTTCTACACCCCCTGCCCCCCTCACACGAAACTCTTCATTTAATGCCCCACCCACTTAGCACTCTTCATTTAACACAGTCGAAGCTCTATCTCAAACTCAAGTCATTTCTTTGGACAGTTTGAGGTCAGCATTTGGTATGTTCATAATAGCTGAAGCCTAATATATCAGATAACTTTACTACTTAGTAAATTAAAATCATATGTGTCTTCAACACAATGTTGTTCTACTATACTTACTGTGACCAAATCCTGCTGTAGCTGGTGCCGTCTTCCCTCCTTCAGGTGACGGAGGACTTCTTAATCTAGTAGATAATCCTAAAATACAATACATCATTAGACATAGCAAGAAATACAATACTTCATTAGACATAGCAAGAAAATACAATACAATGTACTTCATTAGACATAGCAGGAAAATACAATACATCATTAGACATAGCAAGACATGTAAAATGTTGGTAAAAAACTGATGATCACATTCCATCTCCCTGCCTTTTTTATTTTCCAACTTCTAGTGTCTTAAATAAATTCCTCAAATCGTGACAAGAGAAATATTAAATCAGACATAAATCTTGAATAAACCACATTAGCAAAATTGTGTTTATGATCGACAATTCTATACTCCTTCACCGAGATATCTGTAGGATGCTAACATTTTAATAATAAAACAAATGTATCACAATATCTACATCTTACTCACTGGCTAAATCATGCCTATGATATTTACATTTTACTCACTGGTTGAATCATGTTTATGATTGTTTCATTTTGCTCACTGGTTGATTCATGTTTATGATAATGTTTACATTTTACTCACTGGCTGAATCATGTTTATGATAATTTTTACATCTTACTCAAAGACTGAATCATGTTTATGATCATTTTTACATCTTACTCACCGGCTGAATCATGTTTATGATAATGCACTAGTTCCTGTATGGACTGAAATGCATGTTTTTCAGCAATATAAAACTGATCTTCACTGTTCTTTTTAATATGGTAATGTTTGACTGTGCCATCACTGAAAATAATGTAAAAATGTTTGACTGCCATCACAGAAAATAATGTAAAAATGTTTGACTGCCATCACTGAAAATAATGTAAAAATGTTTGGCTGTGCCATCACAGAAAATAATGTTAAAATGTTTGACTGGCATCACTGAAAATATTGTAAAAATGTTTGACTGTGGCATCACAGAAAATAATGTTAAAATGTTTGACTGGCATCACTGAAAATAATATTAAAATGTTTGACTGTGGCATCACAGAAAATAATGTAAAAATGTTTGACTGGCATCACTGAAAATATTGTAAAAATGTTTGACTGTGGCATCACAGAAAATAATGTTAAAATGTTTGACTGTGGCATTACTGAAAATAATGTAAAAATGTTTGACTGCCATCACTGAAAATAATGTAAAAATGTTTGACTGTGCCATAACTGAAAATAATGTAAAAATGTTTGACTGTGGCATCACAGAAAATAATGTTAAAATGTTTGACTGTGGCATTACTGAAAATAATATAAAAATGTTTGACTGTGGAATCACAGAAAATAATGTTAAAATGTTTGACTGGCATCACTGAAAATAATATTAAAATGTTTGACTGTGGCATCACAGAAAATAATGTTAAAATATTTGACTGGCATCACTGAAAATAATATTAAAATGTTTGACTGGCATCACTGAAAATAATATTAAAATGTTTGACTGTGGCATCACAGAAAATAATGTTAAAATGTTTGACTGGCATCACTGAAAATAATGTAAAAATGTTTGACTGTGGCATCACTGAAAATATTGTAAAAATGTTTGACTGTGGCATCACTGAAAATATTGTAAAAATGTTTGACTGTGGCATTACTGAAAATAATATTAAAATGTTTGACTGGCATCACTGAAAATAATGTTAAAATGTTTGACTGGAAATCATCGAAAATAATGTTAAAATGTTTGACTGTGGCATCACTGAAAATAATGTTAAAATGTTTGACTGTGGCATCACAGAAAATAATGTTAAAATGTTTGACTGTGGCATCACTGAAAATAATGTTAAAATGTTTGACTGTGGCATCATTAAAAAACAATACGGTAGCATTAGACTGTGGTATCACTGAAAAATAACGTGGTAGCATTTGACTGTGGTATCACTGAAAAATAATGTGGTAGCATTTGACTGAGCCACAGTGGCATCACTGAAACATAACATGGTAGCATTTGACTGTAGCATCACTGAAGCACATTATGGTAGCATTTGACTGTGGCATCACTGAAACACAATATGGTAGCATTTGACTGTGGCATCACTGAAAAATAATGTGGTAATGCCTGACTGTGACTTCACTGAAAATAATATGGTATTATTTTTACTGTAATATCATTGAAAAATAATATGGTAGTTTGACTTTAGAATTAAGAAAAAAAAAACACAAAATTTTATCTGAATTCCTACATTTTTTCTTTCAAACAGTACGTACCAGGTAATTTAGAATTAATAATTTTGCTTTTGTAAAAGATGTGCATTGTAAAACTGCTGAGTTGAAAAAAGGTGTAACCTCAAATTGGCTAGGGAAATCTATTAAAACAATATTAATTTCAAGGGAATGTAGTAATTTGGGTTAATTCTAAAAAAAAAAGTAGTGTTTGGGTAAATTCATCAAGAATGCTGTAAAGCTGATGTTTGGGTGGATTCTGACAAAGAATGTGGTAAAGTTTGGGTAAATTGCCTCAAAGACGTGATATAGTTTTGGTAAATTCCACCAGGAATGTGGTAAAGTTAGGGTAAATTGCATCAGGAATGTGGTAAAGTTTTGGTAAATTCCATCAGGAATGTAGTAAATCTAGGGTAAATTGCTTCAGGAATGTGGTAAAGTTTTGGTAAATTCCACCAAGAATCAGGTAAAGTTTGTGTACATTCCATCAGGAATATGGTTACATTTGGGTCAATTCTATCAAGTGTGGTGAGAGGAAGATCCGACACAAAATTGGTTAATTGGTTTATCAATCTTTAAAGAGCAGCTTTGAACAATATGTGTTTGTGAAATCTGACACCAAATCACAATCACTTTTTGTCACTGGACAATCCAAATGAATAATGTATCAATTTGACAGATTTACTCTACATTTATAACAAAGATAATTTGGAGAGTCAAAGGAGATGAATACTACCTCAATTTCCCAGTAAAACTTGACCTGTAAAAATAGGTTTATGTTTAGTACATTAAAATATTTTCACAAAATTTTCATCTTAATATTAAAATGTATCATTAGAAGTGATCAATCACAAGGAGTTGTTCCTTAAGCTGATGGTTAAAATGTCTTTATCACAGTTCTAAAATATTTAGCTCGAAAGGATAAACAAGATGTTGTACGCTACGTCGTGCTAAGAATATCCCCACTCAAAAATTCTAAGTCACCTGGTAAACAGGAAGTAGATGTGCAGTAAACCTGGAAAGGGGAGACATGGTACAAGTCACCATGCCAAAGCCATGTATCAAATATAAAATCATTTCTTCCAGTAGAAGCTGAGATATCTGTTACAAAAGTTTTCATTACGGCAAACATGAAAAATTCTAAGTCACGCGGTAAACAGGAAGTAGATGTGCGGTAAGCCTGGAAAGGGGAGACACGGTACAAGTCACTATGCCAAAGTCATGTATCAAAAATAAAATAATTTCTTCCAGTAGCAGCCGAGACATCTTTAACGAAAGTGTGAACGGACGGACAAGGTGATTGCAATATAGCCCCCTCTCTATGAGTGGGGGTATAATATTAGCCATATGTTGGAAAGTGATTCAATAATATTTATTTCACCTAGGTATACAAGTACAAATATTTCTGTAATATTTTCTGTAATTTACTCAAACATACCTTTCTGAGGTAGAAAGAGAGAGTGTAAACATTCCAGGTGTACTGGATTCTCTCACTAAAAAACAGCCTTCTTTTCCTTCATTCCGTAAAACTTGTTCACTCCTTTCTCGAGAATAATTCTTGTAAAACCAACTAAAAATAATAATCATTTTAAAATCATTAAAAACACAATAAACAAACAATGAAAAAGATTGTACAAGTAGATTATAAGTAAGTATACAACAGGTTATAAAATGAATCCTTCGACATCTGTCTTGGGTGAGGGCCCGGGTTGCTCAATCAGTGAGTTAGGTAGTTGGATGACCTAACAACTCATACACTCCTATCACCAATACGGTATGGGTTCGCGCCCGGCTTTGTAAATTACAAACACCTGTTTTAAATGTTTAGGTTAAGAAGTTCAGTAGAAAGGGCCAAATGACTAACCTACAATTATATTTTACATATGGACAAAATCATGATTTAAAGGAAACAAGATGTTGCACGCTACGTAGTGCTAAGAATACCCCCACTCGTTCCTTCGTAAGTCGCACGGTAAACAGGAAGTAGATGTGCGGTAAACCTGGAAAGGGGAGACACAGTACAAGTCACCATGCCAAAGCCATATATCAAATATAAAATCATTTCTTCCAGTAGAAGTTGAGATATCTGTTACGAAAGTGTGAACGGACGGACGGACAAGGTGATTGCAATATAGCCCCCTCTCTACGAGTGGGGGTATAATAAATCTTTAGAGTCTACAGACGAATTTCCCATTACCTTTAATGAATGAATTTCTCCGAATGGCTCAAAGCCAATCAGTGTAAATCAAGTCATTGAACACTGTGATGTCAAAATACAGTCAAACTGCCTTAGTGACCACCTCTATTAAGTCAAACCTGCCTTAGTGACCACCTCTATTAAGTTACAGTCAAACATGCATTAGTGACCACCTCTATTAAGTTAGTCAAACCTGCCTTAGTGACCACCTCTATTATGTTAGTCAAACCTGCCTTAGTGACCACCTCTATTAAGTTAGTCAAACCTGCCTTTGTGACCATCTCTATTAAATTAGTCAAACCTGCCTTAGTGACCAGCTCTATTAAGTTACAGTCAAACCTGCCTTAGTGACCACCTCTATTAAGTTACAGTCAAACCTGCCTTAGTGACCACCTCTATTAAGTTAGTCAAACCTGCCTTAGTGACCACCTCTATTAAGCAATTACTTGTATTATGTGACCTTTATTTTTATTTCCCTTCACAGTGCATTTCATATCAATTAAACCTGTATTAAGTAACTACCTGTCTTATGTGACCATATTTCACTGTTCCCTTGGAAGGTCACATAAGACAGGTTTGACTATTTGCTTTGCGACGTCAAAACTGTCCATAATAGGAGGTGCATGTCTTCAGTATGTCTAAAAACACTATGCAAAGTATGAATAATATTGATTGAACACTTGCAGTTTTAGATTACATCAACTAGGTACAGTCAATGTCATACAGTGATAAACTAGAGGCTCTGGAGAGCCTGTCATCGCTCACCTGGTAATAATTGGCAGGGTAAATCCTTAGGAACGTGAAGTCTAACAAAGATTCATATTTTCTTGCGACTTAAGACACAATTTGCTTACTATTGAATGTGTGCTCCATAAATTCTGAAAACCTAGTCAAAATTAAAATCTCCCATGGTAAGTATATTAGACTGCTTAAGTTTTAATTCTTGAAGAAGGTTATCAACAAGCATATTTTTCAAGTCTTTCTGTTTGCAGATAGGAGCAGCATAGAACAAATCAAGTCAACTGGCTTGGTACTTTCTGAGAAGAACAACTCAGTACAAATTCCCATTGGGTCTTGTAGGCTTCTATGTTAAACTTTGTTCATCTATGGCGGCCATCTTGAATTTCCAATCGGAACCAAATTTACAATTTAGGTAGAGGACCATCCATAGATCATTCACACCAGAAAACAAATTCAATTGAATCAGTAGTTTCTGACCAGAAGATTTTTAAAGATTGACGAATCAGAAAACATTATCTACCCCTGGCAGCCATGTTTATTTACCGATCAGCACCAAATTACAATTCTGGTAAAGGACCTACCGGTATGTTAAACTTCATCCGTCAATGGAGGTCACCTTGAATTTCCAATCTGCACCAAAATAATAGATCAGGTGTAGAACCATCCAAGTAATATTCATATAATGCAAAATATTCAATTTGTTGAGTAGTTTCTCACAAAAAGATTTTTCAATGAAATTCCCATACAGTCCACTGGTCCGCTGATGGCAGCCATCTTGGATGGAGGTCTGGGTACCTGGATACAATTTTGAAAGTTGACCATTTAAGTACCATTCATGCCATGTTTGCCTTAAATTGGCTAACTGGTTTCAGAGGAAAAAAATTTTAAAAAAATTTTCCCATAGGGTCCTATGTTAAAACTATGTTCGCTGATGGTGGCCATCTTGGATGGAGGTCGGGGTCACAGGACATAATTTTAAAAGTTTACCACCTAAGGACCATTCATGCCATGTTTGATTTAAATTGGCTTACTGGTTTCAGAGGAAACAAAATTTAAACATTTTTCCCATAGGGTCCTATGTTAAAACTATGTTTGCTGATGGCGGCCATCTTGGATGGAGGACATTATTTTGAAAGTTGACCACCTAAGGACCATTCATGCCATGTTTGCTTTAAATTGACTTACTGGTTTCAGAGAAAAAAAATTAAAATTTTTTTTTTCCATAGGGTCTTATGTTGAAACTATGTTCGCTGATGGCGGCCATCTTGGATGGAGGTCGGGGTCACAAGACATTATTTTGAAAGTTGACCACCTAAGGACCATTCATG
>MJUT01062898.1:4087-15801 GCA_002080005.1 Gigantidas platifrons
TTTGTCATTGTGTGAGCTTTACGTAAGTGGTATTCAGACTCCATAAATGGAAGAATGACAGACAATACAGTTGCCAAAAGAAAAGGGACAAATAATTATCTAAAAAAAACGCTACACAGAAATCACAAGATTGAGCAACACGAACCCCACTATAAATCGGAAGTGAATTCGGTTGTTGAGGAAGGGTACATTTCCTGCTCAACTAGTGGTAGCCGTCGTGTTACTGTTAAACGACACAAATATATCTCGTCTTACATCAGTTTCTAAACAGTATTATCTTCAATAATAATTTAGTAGTCATTTTTCCCCCAAAGACAGACACAAAGTACAATACCTGTGAATATGAAAATTATATTTGAAAAGAATATGATAATTTATATTATCGGTAATTTGTTACAGTTTCCTTTGATCTTTACTACCCGATAAATTAAGTAACAACGTTCAGTTGACCACCTACTCGTGATACAAGAAATTATCAGCTGTTGGTCATTTGCCATGCGCGGTCTAACGTGACGTCACTAAACCGTTCATTAAAAAAAAGGTCAAAACACAACAAAAAAATCACAAAGCTGAGTTAAAATTGTGAAATTACCGATAAAAAAATATTAGTATTAAAAAAAATGTCAAAACACAACAAACAAATCACAATGCCGTGTTAAAATTGTGAAATTACCGATAAAAAAATTATTAGTATGTTTTTTTTCGCTCGACAAGGATTATGAGGTCCATATCAGATTCGCTTTTCGAGCTCATCTGATATGGGGCTGATAATCCTTATCTTGCGAAAAAAAATACTAATCATTAATATTTATTCTATTTTAGGTTGTTACGGGCTTGATGGTAGTTTGTCTTATCACAACAATATAAGTGCATGCTACCAATGGTGCCTCCATAAACAACATAAGTCATTTAAGTATTTCTCATATAAGGTAACACGTCTTGAACTATTCACCTTATTTTAACCATAAAAATTAAAGTACATTGTGTAATTAATATTTGCAATATTATTGTTTGAAATTTATAGTTCCCAAATAATGTAATTTATTAAAGCTACGGTCAATCTTAAGATTGAGCAACACGTACAAAAGAACGGAGCTGTAGCAGTTCCTGTCCAACTGGTGACATCTGTCCTGTTAATCCCGTGTCCTTTGTGTTCTAGTTTCGCCCACATACTGGTTCTACATTAACACATATAAAACATTCTATTCCTGTTTCTGGTGAGATTATATTTTGTATAATTGCATTGTCAAGTAGAACACTGGGGTCTCACTATTACTGGAGGTCAAAGGTCAATTTCTGTCAAATGGAGAATACGTGGTTTCAGAATTCGTGTAAATTGAGTTTAATATGTGTATGAATCTGCTCCTCCTACAAAAGTGATAGTCATGATTATCCTATGTATGTTTATTTTAGGAGACAGATTTATAAAAGCAATAATTGCTTGTTTCTGAATGCTGTATGTAATTACTATGTTTGTTGTACTGTATTGTCTGATTATTTTCGAAATAGATATTGTTTAGATTAAAAGTGATCGAATTTTATCATAATTATCCGAAATATTTAATAAAATGACATGAATTACTAGTATAGCTAAAACGTCAAATTTTGCGTGTAAGATATAACAAACTATATGCATTTTACTTAAAGAAAAAAGCAGGTGTGCTCTTGAAGAAAGCGTGAAACGCTCAAAATTTTGCATGACAATTTTACATCATATTTTCTATATGATGTCATATGAAAAATACACCGTTTTGAAGAAAAAGAGGATATTTTCGAATATTCCGAATTTACTTGCTTCTGTAAGATTCGAAGGAGTGGTAAATTTCTTCAAGTTAGACTTATAATAATTATAAAATGGGAAAACATTCGATTCTGATATTTGACCAAATAAAAGTACTTAGAAGTGTGTATAAAATACCACATTTTCACAGCTTTGGACCAACGCATAGAAGCGCCACGTCTGTTTTCGGATTTCTTGTAGAAATGTCCAACGTCGACTTTTTACGATTCCAAGTAACGAAACTGTCATAGTAAGATGTCATATTATAAGATAAATGTTTGAATTGTGAAAAATTGTGGTTTATTATAAAAGTAAATATACTTAATGAGACACAGAGCAATGTTTTTAAGCGTGTTTCTGCTCTTAAAACGTCATTTGGAGCAAAGCCGAATGTCTTGCAGTTTTGTCCACTAAGCGATTTTTACGTTGTTAACGCTTTACGTTGATTGTGTACGTTGCTGATGTTCAACCGCTTTATACACATCGCACATGTGTTGGTTCGACTTGAAAGTTACTTGATATATATGACACACGACTTCTATATTATTAGAGATCTCCGTCAAAGCTCTAAATTTAGCCATATTATGCCTTTGCAAAAAATTGCTGGTTTAAATAAAATAGTGTGAGATGAAGAAATAAGATATAACTGTAGAAATAATAATTGGTAATTAAACATAAAGATAAATTAAACATGTTATTTACAGATGATATGCTCACGGAAATTCCCAGAACTCTCGCAGTGGTATATATATACATTGTAAATGTACATTGAAGAAACTCCACGCCTCAAAAACAAAACTTTAAACCTATCAGTCAAAATAGAAAAAATCACCAAATAATTTCTTCAAATTCAGACGATCTTTTGGTCTTAGGTTTATCTTGTTACAACTGTGGTGATTAGCAGAATACAGAGCTGAGAAAACGTAGAATTTATTGGTAACCATGGGAGAGTTACAATGGTACAAACTGCATATGAAAACAATGACGAACGTGTAGAATCTCATTCCGATACAATCGATTTGTTGAGAAAGGTATGGTGGTTACAGTTTTATTTGACGATCCGAATTATGAATACTACCTTAAAAAACTGACAACAGGTTCAGAATTAATTGAACATAACTTTTCTGATAGTTGGAGTAGCACCTCTGATCGTGGTTCAAGAATTATAAGAAGATTGTATTACAATAGGGTACAAAGCAAGCCATTTTCATTCCAACTGATTCCTCGGAAAGCTGCCGTGTGTTATTCTGCCACGATCTGTTTCATTTGTGCTGAATTATAACGAGATACAATTACTGTTCCGGAAGAGTTGCATCTTGATATAACTTCAGTCTTTATATACATATATTCAATCAATAAAAGGAATGTTAACATAAAAGCTACACCTTGATTATTGTTATACTACCCTCTCGCGAAGTGATGGGTATACAGTATTAGGAATAGCTGTCGGTTCGTTCGTTTGATCGACATTTCGATCGTATCGATAAAACCGGAAAAGCAAAATAATAGATAGCAACACGGACACACACATATATAAGGACAGGCAGACAAATTGATAACTATATCTTGAACTGAATAAAATGCATTCAGGCGACATTCATTTTGATACCCGAATTTTCGTCTGAAAGCGTCGAAATTTGACGTTGCCGTATAAGATGCAAATATCGTGCGTAACGTCATATTAAGAACATTTCAGAATCTACATAAGATTAACACCATCTATGGTAGAGCTAGTGTCACAGTAAATCTGAAGCCCGATTTTGACTGCTGATAACAAAAAATTGTTTTATTTAAGGAAGACATTGTTTTCGTATTTTGATGCCCAACACATATTGTGTTGTGTTTGTGTTTTGTTTTGTTTTGTTTTTCTTCGTCTTGTGTACCCTATATTGCCGGTTTTTCTGAGTTGTCCATTTTTGATTGCCCTTAAAGTTGTTATTTCATTTTATTATATATTTCAAATGAAAGTTTCAATTCTACAAAGGAAAATATAATTTTAACATCCTTTTTTTTATTTTTGCAGGAAATCATTTTGTAAATTGTATTTAAGTCAACATCTTCATTGCTTGTCAGCATATTTTATCTATACATCTACAATGACATAACATATTATATATTTCAGGAGAATCAATGCAAATGTCATTTCACTCTTAGAAAAACTGACACCAACAAGATCTTGTGTAATCGTAAAGCCTATACTAATTGTTCATGGGTATATAAAGGTAATATCCTTTAATAACTCATTAAAGATGATGGGACTAAAATCGGTCCTTCAAATTCCCTTCAAACTTTACCTGTTCAACTCTTTCAAACTAAAATCTGACCATGTGAAAACGTCGTCAAAAATGTCTGATGGGTTCAATAAATACTGGCAGAGAGTTTGTTAGCTTCCTGTTTTTATCGTTGAATGTCGTTTCAACCCGAATTCATCGTGTAAACGGTATTGGATGCTCATTTCAACAATGTAAATTAAATAATTATTTGCAAATAATTTTATAAAGAATAAATACTCATGTTTTTAGAATAACTAAAACTTAGATTTATATACTAGTACTCTAAAATCTGACAGGGGTTACGTGTGTATGTTTGACGGCAGATTCAGGAAGTGTTTGAAGATACCAAAGGGGTAATCAGAATCCGTAAATCGAAGAAGAACAGGCAGCACAATGGCCAAAAGAATAAGGACAAACAACGATCTACAAAACATACACATAAAACTAAGAATCGAGTAACATTATTTCACTTATGTCGTAAATATTGGCTTTCTAACGTATGTCTCTGGGAAAGATCATCACATAAAATGTCGTCATTCCAGTAAGGCATTGTGTGATTCCAGTAACGCATTGTGTGATTCCAGTAACGCATTGTGTGATTCAAGTAACGCATTGTGTGATTCCAGTAACGCATTGTGTGATTCCAGTAGCGCATTGTGTGATTCCAGTAACGCAGTGTGTGATTCCAGTAACGCATTGTGTGATTCCAGTAGCGCATTGTCTGATTCCAGTAACGCATTGTGTGATTCCAGTAACGCATTGTGTGATTCCAGTAGCGCATTGTGTGATTCAAGTAACGCATTGTGTGCACTAAATTAGTAATAAAAGCAATTAAAAAAAACAATACTAAAATAGGAATTTACCTAATTAATATTGGAATAGTTGTTCAATTAACAAATGATGTTTTTTAAGCATCAACTTGTCTTGAAGAACATTATTTCTCGTTATATGTCAGATGTCAGTTGAAAATTAAATAAGATTTGTTTTTCAGTTTTATATAATGCGTCTTTTGACGGATATGGAAATTGTGTGGCTTTAAGATGTACAAATGGGTCAGAGAAAAAAGTTGCAGAGAGATGTGCGTCATTACAGATACCAATGTGTGGTTTGTACATAATAATTCAAAAACAACATTAGGAATGTACTCGTGTGACTTCATATTTTACTGTTTGTCAATATACACTAGTCAAAAACAGAAACATTACACCAATTTCATGCCATATAATTTATAAAATAACAGCAGTATTTGATAACAATGAATAAATATTCTAAGAAACAACCTCTATGAAGATAGAAATGTCAAAAAAATTCATCAAGTGTCCGTTTGTCCGTTTAACAGCACACAAATTTAAATGAGTCAAAAAGTGAGGTATCAATAGCGGGTATGTCCTCCTCTTGCATCGATCACAGCTTGACACCTACGGCGCATAGAAGCAATGAGGTTTCTGATGAAGGCTTGGGGATGTTTGTCCATTCAGCAACAAGAGCCCTGCGGAGCTGGTCAAGCGTTTCCGGTGGATTTATGCGGTTGTGAACACGACGACCAAGTTCATCCCACAAGTGCTCAATAGGGTTGAGATCTGGCGACATGGCAGCCATGGCAGGACCCGGATGTGGTGAAAGTTTAAGAAATCCATTGTCAACTGAGCAACATGACAACGAGCATTGTCTTGTTGAAACACGTGGTTGAAATGATGCCTACGACAGAAAGACAGAACTACAGGCTGCAATATCTCGTCTCTGTAACGAACAGCGTTAAGGTTACCAGCAACGAGTTTCAATTCTGTGCATCCGTTGTGACTGACTTCACCCCATACCATCACACTTCCACCGCCAAAACGATCCGTTTCCTGCACACACGCGTCAGACAACCGTCATCCACGGCGACGGTATACACGTGCCCTTCCATCACTAAATTTCAAACAAAAACGTGATTCATCCGAAAAAAGAATAGTCTGCCATGTCAAACGGTTCCATGTTACACGTGTGCGACACCATTGAAGCCGAGAAGTTCTGTGACGTATTTTCAGTATGGCTCCCTTCAATGGACGGCGTGTTCAATGTTGGCTCTTCCGGGTATACGCCTGGCTGTAGTTACTGCAGTCTCGAAGCGATTGCGCAGGTGTATCAGACAAATTTGCCTGTCCTGACGTAACGTCGTCGCTTGAGGTATTCCGGAACGAGGGTGATTAGATGTCGTACCTGTGTTCCTGAGACGAACCATAAGTCTATACATTGTCATTATGGGGGGCATTAAAATGATTTGCAGTTTGTGACATACATGCTCGCAACATGCCAATGGCTCGTTCCCGCTCATCTTGACGTAGACGGGGAATTGGTTTACGCGTGAAATTGTATCGTTTTCAAATTCAGCTTTTGTTTATCGATTTAAACTGCACAGTTTGTGACCTTCATAACAATTCAAACACACCGGGATGAAGCTAAATTAATGAATAAGTAAAAAAAACTTCAATTTCGAAAAATGACGTAACACTATTCCTGAACATATTCAAACGAACAAAATATATAGGAATACAACATAACATTTAAATGTTCAGACATATAGTAATCTCATTATGCACGAATGAATTGTATATCTTCCGACAATGTACGTATATTGTGCTGATCCTCCAATGTAAAAAATCCAAAGCAACAGACACATTGTCTAAAAAGAGCAGAAATAAGCGTCATTCTGATCGTTTTTGGTAGAGTCCTCTGAGAAGTCCTCGGTTATACTGATACAGTTTCTTATCGTCGCTCTACATGAACCAGGTACCAGAAAAACTATATCTTGGTCAGTGGCGGTATACAACAATCCAGTCAGTTCTATTTCACGCCTCAAATATAAAACGTACTTATGTCCTATTTCTTTGGTCATTGTATTTTCTGTCATTAGATGCAATGCTTCTGATTACCCCTTTGGTATCTTTTATCTGCTAGGCTTTTCTTCGTATAAATGGTGACAATAAATGGAATGTAGAAAAATTTCTTGTCTACAAATCAATGCTTTTTTAAATAAGATATTTTATTTCTGTGTAACAGGATTGCCTAGTGAAAACGAATTATCTATTAATTCAACAACAAACTGGAATAAAAGTCAAAGCAATTGTAAAGATCCACATTCTAAAGAAAATAATGCTACTGACATGTGTAAAGTAAACAAAGATACCACCGAAATAGGGATGTGGACGAATATTTTTCGAGTTGAGATTTCGAGTCATGTAGATCATGGTAATACATTTTATAATAATATACGAATTTACTTATTTATTGATTTATTTATTAATCCTGCAATAATTAAATTTGCTATGCAAATATACCATACGAATAAATGCTTGATTCGTCTAGTATACGAATAACTTTTCAAGCCCCGTCCATTACATAGCTACTTGTGTATATTCTCTGCGCTCCGGTGTAGGAGGTACAATATATACGAACACAGAACCAATGCGAATAACCAATGATGAAGGACAATTCTAGTATAGAATTAATCCGGATGCAAAATAAAACAATACCAATATTAAAGAAAAGTCGTAACCCAGTATTTCCGTCCGACAGTCAATGAAAGCGATACATTTATATATTTCAATGTTGTCACTTAGACGGGATATAAGAAAGGTTTGAAGATTTACCAGTCAGTTTTATTTGAGAAAGGACAACCGGAGTACAAGAGAAAGATACCAATCTGCCACAAGTCACTGTATAAAGTTGTATCGCAAAATATTTGTGGCGTTAGGCAATGATTAAATAGTTAGATATAACTACAACTACCATAAGATCGCGACCTCGATAAGTAGCGGAAAATAGCAAATTAAAGAAAAACAAAGCATACCACACTATCGGTACAGTTCTAAAATCTAGTAGCAAAACAGTAGAAAGAGGCAAAATCAATATCCTTAACATACAAATATATGACCGCTCAAAACAGTGGCGGATTTAATTTGTTTTATGTAACCAAACCTTAATTTAAATGTATTGATATTTTAGCAGACAAGATTCGTATAATAGATATATCGTCTTGTGTAATTGTCAATTGTCGCAACGATGCATCAACAATCAACCATTATTATACCAACTGTAATGAAACGGCGGATGCTTTTTTCTGTATACCAGGTATTTATATCTAATGATAAGGGAGATAACTAGACTTCCATATAAACACATATCAGTTCTAAAATCTAGTAGTAAAACAGTAGAAAGAGGCAAAGTCGACATCACTAACACATAAATACATGATCGCTCATAAAAGTGGCGGGGTTAAACTAGTTTTAATGTGCTCAAACCTTAATTTAAATGTATTGATATATTAGCAGACAATATTGGTATGACAGATATATCGTCTTGTGTAATTGCCAAGTGTATCAACAATGGAATGCGAATCATACATTATTATACCAACTGTAAAGAAACGGCGGATGCTTTTTTCTGTAAACAAGGTATTTTTATCTAATGATAAGGGAGATAACCAAAAGTCATTAGCACTGAGAAGAGTGGATTCAGTATAACTGCATAATGTTTGTTTTAGTGTATGAATGATTTGTATGTTCATGTTTGTATATGTATATATATTCATGTTTGTTTTATGCCATCAATATTATAAGGGTATAAAAGAGCATTGATAAAGTTATGTATATATAAATACTTTATGTTTATGTCATGATGGTTCGGTTGATTTAATGTTGAAGTGACAAAATACAGAATTTAAGTAAATCTGAATGAATAAAAACGTAGATATCAATTTTAGTGCACACGACACGTTTCTGGAATAACCTTAATTAGGTACGTTCACATCGAATGTAGCATATAAGCAAAATATATATTTGTGGACAAGGTAAATATTTTAGAATGTCAAAATAAAAATGAAAACTTGATATTAAAAAAAAAGAAAGTTTCAACAATTCAACCAATATCAACAAAACGAACAATCATATCATTGAATGGAAAGAAAATCGTAGGTCATGGCGTAGGACAGGTACACAAATGTAATCCTATGTAAATCTAGGTCATGGCGTAGGACAGGTACACAAATGTGTCGGGGTTACACCGGTTAATGAAATTCCAACGCAAACATCTTGATAATAGAATATGCAACGCTAATACAGATATAAATCAATACTAAAAAGAGTTTGAAGATACCAAGGGGGTAATCAGAATCCGTAAATCGAAGAACAGACAACACAAGGTCAAAAGAAAAAGTACAAAAGGACAAACAACGATCTACCAAGCAGTACACATAAAAGTAAAGACCGAGAAACACTAACCCCACTAAAACTCGAGGATGTAAACAATGGGTGACCGTCGTGGTACTAGAATTACAAACTCGGTGATAACATGCACAATTTTACTTCTACTCAAAACGATCACACAAAATCCAACAATGAAAGACAACATAGACATAGATAATACGATAGCAGGGTTAATGAATATTCGTAGTTAATGAACAACTACTAGGGAGGTAGAATATGGTGGCCAAAGATCATTACTTATAGGAAAGCTAATCAGAACTAATCCCTGTAGCAAAATTAATACCAATAAGTCATCAATATGTAAGGACATTAATGGTCTTCGTGTCATGAAATTTCTGAGATTAAGTATTAAATATCAAATAGTAATATAATAGTGATTGATTGATTGATTGATTGATTGATTGATTGATTGATTGATTGATTGATTGATTGATTGATTGATTGATTGATTGATTGATGCTTACCGTCAACTTTAGCAGTATTTCAGCTAGATTGCGACATTAATTTGGAATGAAATATAAATGTACATATTTATTTGCCAGTTTGGTATTCTAATTATACAAGCTGATTGTAAGAAACAGGTACTGCTTACATCCTTGGTTTTTTTATGTGGGGTCCGTGTTGCACATCTTTTTAGTTTGATGTGTTGTGTGTTTGTTTAGTTTGTCTTCGTTCCGTGTCTTGTGTCCAATGTTGCCGGTGTCTCAGGATTGTTCATTCTTGATTGATACTTCGGTTTTCTCTAACGTTTATTTGAAAGTAAATAAAGCTATAGGTGCGACATTATTTCCATTAAGAATTAGATTTGTCAATGATTTTACGATTTTAGATGTGTCAGATTTGAACTTTTTACTTTTGTTCATGACATAAACGTATATTTATACACAAGATCTTCACACAGCTAATGGAATTTAATGAAAGGTTTTCAGTAATTTGTGCATACAGTATCATTTGTGCAAAGGTTTTCCCGATACTGATACGAAATACATCAACACAAAGTTACTATTTAAAAATAGAGATGAAACGGTACCAATCGACATTGTAGCCAATCACATCAATGCAAGCTACGGATAGCAACACAATTACTGGCGCGGGACAATCACAACAATTAAACCAGTTAATAAGCAAGTTTAACGCCAAATATCACTTTTGCAGCTATATCTTGGCGAGAACAAGCTACATTCGATGAAATGTGATAATATCAGCTTTATATTTGATAACCAAGCTGAGTTGGATCTCTGTAAATGCTAATTTACTGAAGCAAAAGTACGCGAGTAGAAAAGTCGCCTAATTCGGACATATTAACCTGATTCCGAACCAACCAGTAGTTCCTCTTACTCCCTAATACTGCGTTCTTAGCGGAGAAGAAACAAATGTCAATTTTATGCACTTTCATTTGACCCGACCGGGGCGCAAACCAACGATCTACTGCACTCTATGCGAGCATGCTAACCATGACACCACCGATGCAGTTCCAGTTAATGAGATATATTCCTTTATTGATAGACGGATATATATATATAGATAGATCCAGTTAATCAGATATATTCCTGTATTGATAGACGGATATTAAAAATTCAAGAACATGACCTTCCCATTTGACCCTTTGGCCTTTCATCTATCCACAGGCTTGCTTGTCAGCTATAGCGACACGCAACGCTGTCCCTAGCAACTGACTGAAACCGATTAGAGGTCATATCCAGAAGAACTCCTAATCATCCAATGAAAACTCCACTGCCAAAGTCTTTGAACATTTCTAGCATTTTTTAAATGTTATACATTAAATTGGTGAAATTATTGCAAAACTAAAGGTTCATTACCTATACATGTTTGATATGAGCTTCAACATCCATTAAATATACTCTATTCTTTATATAATTTAGATGATATAGTTTAACATTTTGTTTTTGTTTTTCAAAGCACACAGACTATCTATTGACGTGACAACTACCATAAAATCACGTGATTCGTCAACTACTATTACAAAGATCATGCATCAACACGTGACCTATAAGACAAGTAATGACACTATTGGTAAGAACATATTTATATTCCATGTGTACAGTTATCAAGAGAGGAGGGCTGGAACCCATTAACCGATTAAACCCTGTCACATTTTTGTGCTTGGATTTCTAACGTCAGATGTCGTGCTCTGTTATGATGAGAGGTGGTTGTTTGTTTTGTTGATATTAGTGAAATTGATGACCATTACTGTTTAAACTTTCTTTTCATATTTTGTGTTCAGTGAGTTAAGGTGAGAGTTGATTGTTCGTTTTGTTGGTATTGGTGGAATTGATGATGACCATCACTATTTATTTTTCTTTTCATAACTTATATTTTACTTTATTAGGAAGCCGGTACAATGTGATGTAAGTTATATTTGACTTTGTTTGCAAGCCGGTACAATGTGATGTA
>MJUT01062898.1:18331-31994 GCA_002080005.1 Gigantidas platifrons
CAATATAATTACATACTAGTGATGTTGAAGCATATACACAGAAAGTACAAGTTTGCCAATTACTGTTTCCATGGCAACCAAACAGCCTCATTTCACATCTTCAAAAAAACGCAAAAAATCTGGATTTTCATTATCTATTATCTCCTGTGAACAGGGTGGTTGGTGAAAGAGGCTTGTTTGTATCCGTTCAATAGACACTTGTCTACAACATATAAAAAATAATCGTTTGTAGCCTCTTTTAGATTTTTTTGGAAAAAAAGTGTTTTTTGTCCCATACTTTTGGTTTTTTAGCAAATAGGTACAACAACATTTTTAACAAAATATTTCTACTTCTCTAAAATGTATTTACCGATATTATCATTTTCACATAAATTATAACCAAACTAACTTCTAAATAAGCTTTTAACCTTAAATTATGTGAATGGTTGCCATGGAAACAAAAATAAAACATTTTAAATGCATTTCATATCATGCTAAAATCATAACATTTTCTTTTGGTCACAAAGATTTCCATATTACTGATTTATAGCTAAATGCCAAGTCTTAAACTGATAACAATGAAAATTTAAATAATGTCCATGGTTGCCATGGAAAGAAAAACAATTATTGTTACCATGGCAACCAAACAGCCTCATTTCGCACCTTACGACAAAAACGTAAAAAAATAGGATTTCCATTATCTATTATCTCCTGTGAACAGGGTGCTATGTGAATGATGCTTGTTTGTATCTGTTCAATAGACACTTGTCTTAAACATATAACAAATAATCGTTTGTAGCCTCTTCTAGAATTTTTGGAAAAAAAGTATGTTTTGTCCCATACTTTTGATTTTTCAGCAAATACTATACAACTACATTTTTACAAAATATTTCTATTTCTCTAAAATGTATTTACTGATATTATCATTTTCACATAACTTATAACCAAACTAACTACTAAATAAACTGTTAACCCTAAATTAAGTGAATGGTTGCCATGGAAACAAAAATAAATCATTTTAAATGCATTTCATATCATGTTAAAATCATAAAATTTTCTTTTCGTCACAAAGATTTCCATATTACTGATATTTGAACTAAATGCCAAGTCTTAAACTGATAACAATAAAAATCTAAATAATGTCCATGGTTGCCATGGAAAGAAAAACAATTATTGTTACCATGGCAACCAAACAGCCTCATTTCGCATCTTACAACAAAAACATAAAAAATAGGATTTTCATTATCTATTATCTCCCGTGAACAGGGTGCTATGTGAATGATGTTTGTTTGTATCTGTTCAATAGACACTTGTCTTAAACATATAAAAATAATCGTTTGTAGCCTCTTTTAGAATTTTTGGAAAAAAGTATTTTTTGTCCCATACTTTTGATTTTTCAACAAATACTATACAACTACATTTTTACAAAATATTTCTACTTCTCTAAAAATGTATTTACTGATATTATCATTTTCACATAACTTATAACCAAACTAACTACTAAATAAACTTTTAACCTTAAATTATGTGAATGGTTGCCATGGAAACAAAAATAAACATTTCAAAATCTTAAAATTTTCTTTTGGCCACAAAGATTTCCATATTACTGATTTTATAATGGACTGCCAAGTCTTAAACTGAAAACAATGAAAATTTAAATACAAATGTAATGTTCATGGTTTCCATGGAAACAAAAACACAGAGTTTGATAAATGTGCAATTTGAACACAACATAAATTGTTTTCTAGCATTAATTTCTCAATCATTTTTAAAATCAAATCTGCTAAATTTCCAATCGTAAATTATTTCAGGTAATATGCCATTATGGTACTAGAATATTTATTGTACTATGCATTTATTGTACAATTCTAGTACTATACATTTATTGTACACAGTGGGCCCGGGCGGCTCAATGAATTAGGTCGCTGGATATACAAGCCTATCACCAATAGGCGTGGGATCGGGCCCGGCTTTGTAAATTACAAAAAAGGGTGCACTCGACTCGCAGCCGCAAGTAATAAAAGTTTACCAGTTGCTTGCCCTCTCCAACTTCCTCCACCACTAAAACTGGTCGCCATGACATAGCTGAAATATTGTTAAAAGTGGCGTTAAAACACAAAAAATCAAATGAAATCATTTATTGTACAATTCTAGTACTATAGATTTATTGTACAATTCTAGTACTATAGATTTATTGTATAATTCTAGTACTATACATTTATTGTACAATTCTAGTACTATACATTTATTGTACAATTCGAGTACTATTAATTTAAGTTACTTTTTAGATACTAAAGATTTGTTGTAGTAATATTTTACTATAAACTTATATGTAATACAAATATTGTCCTGATTACATTATAATTTATATTAAAAATATAAACTAAAAAAATTATTTAGTAAGTTGCCATTGTTTGAAGAGCAGCAGGCCAAATTTACGTGCTGATTTCAAGAACGCCAGGGATTTACAATCTTATGACTTTTCACGATGTGCCAGAGGGTTGTATCCTGTTTTTCAAATCATATTATGCAAATAACCCCTCTTTTTAACATTATAAATTCCTATAATGTAATCAGTCTATTTGTTCATAGAAACATGTACATGTACATGTTTGTTTTCTATTTTTGACATCTACATTGTACAAATGTAGCTTGTTCATTTAAAAACATTTCTATAATAACATCACATGAACTTTTCTTCACGACAGGATAATCTGATTTGTTAACAGATCAACATAAGGAAAATATACAGTGGTTACACCAAATATTATTGACCTTTCATGCAAAAAATAAAAAAAAACTTTTACATGGTCGCTAGACTGTAAAAATGAGATCAAAGTAATGCCATAAGCTTGTTTGGTTGTCCTAGGTATAAAGAGGGCTCCTATAAATAATGCCAGTAATACCTACATGTATGTCTTGCCAGTCTAGAACAAAATATTTAGATTATTCAGAGTTTACAGAATTCATAGCTTCAACAACTTCTGTCATCTGAATAGCTGATTCTAGATCTCCATCTTCTACTGTTTGTAAATTAAACCAAAAACCATACAATTGGTATTTAATTTGTTGCTTCTGTGCTAAGCACGCAGCATTAAGAAGAAAGAGCAAAGACCGGTTGGCTCGGAATCAGGATAATGTGTCTGAGTGGGACAACATGTCTATCCACAGACTGTTGCTTCAATGAACTAATACTATAAAAATACTACTAAACGGACATCTTCTCATTGAATATTAACTTGTTCTCGCCATGGTATAACTGAAAATTGCTGAGTTTGAGTTACAATTCTTGTAAATAACAATCACTCACTCTACTGTTTGTTTCTTTGGGTTTCAAGACGGTAAAGAAAGTCTTGAAAAAAATGCAATCTGAATTAGTGAATAGGAAGCTTAAGGAGATAGTGCCACTTTAGACAAAAATTATATAGAAAATAGGATTTTTTTAATGATAATATACTATAGATGAATTACAGTTATATTTAGCAAAAAATACATGGCCTCCACCAGCCCACCTCCCTTGTAGCAATTATTCACCTCCTTTTAATACTGACAAATGACCAAAAACTCTAGTCTCCTACTGTTCTTTTTACAAAATAAATAATATTTGTAGTACATCTGGGTTGTGCGTTGGAAAATGTGCCTTGTATTGCATTTACTAGTTGGTCAGATGTCACAATTTCATTTCCTATGGTATCCTTATTTACATTTTCTGTTTTTTTTTCTTGACATTATCCCTTCTTTTGATGGCAAAATGAATGATTCATGAACGACGAGTCCTAGTGATGATGGAGTTGGACATATTTTCTTGACATCATCTTCTGTGTATATAATACCTTCTCCAATTTCACAAGATGTCCAAGCAATGACGTGTTTATCCCTACAAGACATTAAAAGATGTTTTGAGTTTTAATAAACATTAACTTTTGCATTTTAAAAATGTTATAGGTTTTTCTGAGCATCCATCCTTTTTCTATGTAAAGTTTTGTACAGACTCATGAAGAATGACTATCTACAGTGTGTGGCCAAAAGTATTCGCGCATGTAAAAATATCCCTATATATTCAACCAAAACCATATTTTTTCAAAACATTATTGTGAAGTCATTTCTGGATAGATGCTAACAAATTTAACACCAAAACATTCGGAATTGTCTATATTTTGATTGTTTATTTGCTCATTATGTTTATATGAGTTGTTTTTATTTGTACATAATTTAAACATGATTGTTAATTTTTAGGATTTATTTTTAGTTGAAATATATACTAGGCCAAAAAAGAAACGATACCAATTTGTTTACAAAAATAAATTATTTTATCTTTAACAAAATTTTAGGGAACAAATATATTGATATAAATTAACATTCAAGCATGCAAAATCAACAAACAAACTTGGTAAAAAATCATTTGTTGTATTGCACGAGTTATCGGAAACGGATATTTTCGAAACCTCACATTGAAAAGTTAGTAACGAGAATGGCCACCTCTTGCTTGAATGACTGCAGTCAATCTGCGACGCATTGACGCAATTAAATGTTGAATACGTGCTTGGGGAATGTTATTCCACTCTTCGAGTAACGCAGTCCTCATTTGATCCACGGATTCAGGTTGTTGTGGACGCCTACGTACTCGTTTATCAAGTTCATCCCATAAGTGCTCAATAGGTGACAAATCAGGCGATAATGTAGGCCATGGTAGAACATTAATGTTATTCTGTGCAAGAAACTGGTTGCATATGCGTGCCACGTAGCATCTGGCATTGTCTTGTTGGAAGGTGTGGCGATTCCTATGGCGAGCAATGAACGGCTGGACAATAGCAGACAACATTTCGTCACGATAACGCACTGCATTCAGATTACCGTTGACGATTTTTAAGTCAGTACGTCCACAGTGGGTAATACCTGCCCATACCATCACACTTCCGCCTCCAAAGCGATCACACTCGTGCACACATGCGTTTATGTAACGGTCTTTGGGCCGTCTGTATACCCTCATTCTGCCATCACTCCTTCGCAAGGGGAAACGTGACTCATCACTAAAAATGATGTTCTGCCATCTACGGGTCCAATAATGACGTGCTCTGGCCCAACGTAAACGTCCATTGTGGTGACGTTGTGTAAGCACTGCACCAACGACAGGACGACGTGATCGCAATCTAGCAGCTTTCAGTCTATTGCGAACGGTTTGAGCGGATATTCTGGGGTTATGTCTTCCTTGCGTTTGTCTAGAAGTCACTGTAGCTGGTACAAACCGATCCCGTAGATGATCAATCTAATGTGGCGGTCTTGACGTAGCGTCGTTTATCTGGGACGTCCACTACGTGATCTATCAGAAGTGGAACCTGTTTGTCTCAATCGACTCATTAGCCTTGTAATTGTCAGTTTGGAACATCCAAAGTGGTTTGCAACCTCAATTTGACGCATACCTGCTTGTACCATACCAACTGCTCTGTTCCTCTCATGTTGACGAAGACGTGGCATTGGAAAACGTGTAAAATTATGTGGTCAATTTTTATCACCTTTTGTTTACATTTGTCCACCAGACATTTAATGACCTATGTTAAATTTACAATCCATATCGGGAAACACAATCTTTGATTCCGCGTTAAAGATTTCAAAACATGAAAATGACGTCACGCTTCCTTAAATGCAAAGAATAAATTCACATTGCAATCTCCGAACAATAAATTGTATTAAGCTATTTAATACAAATTCGAAATCAGAATGACAAAAAAAATATTTTGATAAAAATGTTGGTATCGTTTCTTTTTTGGCCTAGTATATAAGAAAATCAAAGTCAATTTTTATTTGTTGTGCTTAAATTATGTACAAATAAAAACAACTCATATAAACATAATGAACAAATAAATAATCAAAATATAGACAATTTCAAATGTTTTGGTTTAAATTTTTTTTAAATCTATCCAGAAATGGCTTCACAATAATTTTTTGAAAACATATTGTTTTGGTTGATTATATAGGGAATTTTTTCACATGCGCGAATACTTTTGGCGACACACTGTAGCTGTTAATGTAACTGTTGTATCACAGTGTGTCCTTATTTTCTTTGCGGTGACCTCCAAATATTCTTATATACAATGTAGCTGAAATAATGCTGAAAGTGGCACTAAAAACCAAAATTATATTTTGTATATAATTGTGGAATTTGTATTTAAACAAAACATATACAGTAGTCAATCCAATCCTGTAAATTTGCTATTTTTTTCAGAAATTATTTTTATTATGTAAATTTAACCAAATTTTACTTTAAAATTTGTTTTATCTTGTGATTATATAGAAAATGTATAAGAATACAAAGATTGTAAACATACTATTTCAACAGGTAGTAAAACACCATAATCCTCCAAGATTATCTGGCTATGGAACGGAGTCCTCTAAATGACTTTAATTTCCTGTATGTTGATGATGAGTGCCACTTTTACTCTGCCGAAAGTCTACCACGAGTTTGCAATCATAATGATGTACACAATGTATTATGTGCATACTTTTACCACAGGGCCTTGTCACTATCCACGTAAATATACTATCAATGCATAAACATAAACAAGGGCGGACATCTTTTTTTACCCCCGCTCGCTTCAAGACGTGTTTGTTTTTTAAAATCCTTCTAATATATTCAAAACCCTGTTTGGTTCAACTCCCAAGACCTTATTCTTTTAAAAAAAATATCAAAACCTCCCCTCGACTACCTCTTGTGAAGACGCAGCTGTTGTTTTTGTCAGGAATTCGCCCGAGAATCCAACTTCAAACTTAATATGAAAGTTTAGGTAGACATCATGATAATCGTAGATGGACACTCTTTACATAATAAACCGCACCAATGGTGTAATGGTTAGCGTGCTTGCCTCGAGTGCGATAGATCGTGGGTTCGAGCAAACCAATGACCGTAAAATTGGTATTTGTTGCTTCTCCGCTAAGCACGCAGCATTAAGGATAAAGAGCAAAGACTGGTTTGCTCGGAATCAGAATAACATGTCAGAGGGGAGCGACAAAAATGTCTACCCGTTGACTGTTGTTTCAATGAGATAGCACTATGACAATCCAACTCGAGCGTCCTGGTCTAGTATAAAGCGGACATCATTATCATGTAATCTAATGCAACTTGTTTCTCTATGCTATAGTTGAAGAGTTGCCGCCCATTTGGCGTTAGACAACAATCAATCACTCAATCTTACTGTAATCGCATGCATGGTATCAATAATAACAGTGTTTTTTTATCAGAATATCAAACAAGTAGAAATATAACATAAATCAATATTTAAATCTTGTTTGGAGATAAAAAGTTAGTTTGTGTGATAAAAGTTCATTAGAATGTTGTGTAACCACGGCTGCCTATCGATTTAGACATCGTATATATGTCAATCATGGCCGTTTTCATCAAAGTTATTCTATTTATTTATGTTTTATACACAATGTTTACAACCATACAGTCAACAGGTAGGTAATATTAATGAAATACTTTTAAAAATAATAATAATAATTACGTTTTATATCGATCTAACAAGCAGATAACGTAAATTGTTTTGTTATATTTAGGCCAAAATCAATCAACTTCCTTCTTCCTTAATCAGTTAGATTATTTGACACAAAATATTGCTTGATAAAAGTGTTTGTTTTGGCTATTCTGTTTAGGTACTTTGGTTTTATTGCTCCCAGACTTTAAATTATTTAACTTTCCACTCTGTCGGCTTTGAGTGTACCTGATGAAAGTTATTCCAGAAACGTGTCGTGTGCACTAGATTTAATATCTACGTTTTTATTGAAATCTCCATTCGTATCGGTTCCTTTTAGGGAAACCAAACGCGTGTGTAATAAGCTTTGCGTACGATTTCAATTGAAAGGTTGTTTGTCTGATTGTTTTCTTAATTGTTTTCTTTTTTATTTTGCTATGTTTTTGCATTTGTTTGTTTGTTTCTTTCTTTCTTTGTTTCTTTGTTTGTTTGTGTGTTTTTTTTTTTTAATTTGTTTGTTTGTTTGTTTTTATTATTGTCATTTTTTAGCAATTGACTAAGGAAGTAAATATCATGAACAACCAGAATTGTAGTTTCATCATCAGTTTTTATTGAGAAAAAAAGACAATTGTGTAAAGTTCCCCAATAGTATTGTGACTTGGTAAATTTTGGAAATTTAATTAACTCTTTTTTATATATAAGAAGAGTTTGAAGATACCAAAGGGGCAACCAGAATCCGTATATCGAAGAAGAATAGACAACATAATGGCGAAACGCAAACGTACAAAAGGACAAACAACGATCTGCAAAACATTACATAGAAAACTAAAGATCGTGTTACACGAACCCTACCAAAAACCGGGGGTGAACTCAGGTGCTCCGGAAGGGTAGGCAGTTTCTACCCCACTAGTGGCACCCGTCGTGTTATTCTAGCCACAAGTCATGAATGAGGAAAGGTCCGGGAAGTGTTTATGACATACATTCACGTGTATGGAAATCCATATGTACATTCAAGTGAGTGAGTGATAAACAAATGTAGTGCGCACGATGTCATTCTATCATAACCTTCATGGTTCACATTGTATGCTTCAAGCCAGATAATATAAAAGCCTTGGGAGCTATACCAGGTTTGACCATACAGAAGAGGTAGCTTATTGTGATTTTTAGTGATTCAATGAATTAGTATGTTATCATGTAAAATATACATCTACAAAATGCACTATACAGACTTCGTCAAAACGTTCCCGCCACCATATGTTTATTATATTTATTATTACTGATAAAATAAGTAAAACGCTGTAGCAATTTTTGGTACACTATTACTATGTATTATCCCACGGTCTGTATGATAAGCCATATATATTTAGTGGTTTAATCGTCCGATTGATTGGTTATAACGTTTGATAAGAGGAAAACTCTTAAAGATTGAACAAAAACAATTTCACTATTTTGGGAAAAGGACGATTCGCTCATATTTCGTCCGATTGATTGGTTGTAATGTATGATATGAGAGGGAGATCACACAGACTCTTCAAGATTGAAACAAAACAAAATCAATATTGTTTTTCAACAGTTTTGAGAAAGGGATGATTTGCTTATTTTATAGAATGTTGGAAATAGGCATAGTGAAGTCTTATGATAAGAAACTCCATATCAACGAAACGATAACAACAACCTCCAACGATCTACAACGCCATTACAAATACTGTATGCCCATGTTGATAGTTTATAACCCCCACGGGTATACTTAATTTGAATTGTTGCAGTTGTGCTTTTATCAAATAAATATCGTGTATCGTTTCTTTTGTTGATTAGTATATGATAACTATGACAAATTGTTTTATGCGTGAAGGCTATATATTGATGCTAATCTTTTAGATCAGTATGTGTCAATCATGGTGGTCTTGATCAAATTTGTTTTGTTTGTGTCTGTTTTATTTACAAGATTAACTGTGATACAATTAATAAATATATGTTTTCTGTCAATTGAACGAGTAGAATAAGACATTCAGCTGTTATATTCAGGAGAAAATAATTATACTTCCTTCTTCCCGAATGAGGCATTTAAGACATAGACCATTGAACTTTTAATGGAGAATGGCATTTAATTTTCAATGCAAAAGGACAAGGAATGGCCAAATGAAAAGTATAAGTTGATGAGACACAGAGGTGAACTCAGGTACTCCGGAAGGGTAAGCAATTCCTACTCCACTAGAGGCACATGTCGTGTTACTCTAGTTACAAAACGGGTAATAAGTCATGAATGAAGATGTGATTGTGTATTGTTTATGATAAGCGAAACATAGCCGTGGTCATTTGTGACATAGACATTTCGTGACTGTTAGCTAACTCATGGCGACAACCGTAACACTTTCGAAGTGATAACTTTTACTTAACAGCTAGGAATCATTGTTTCAGTAGGTTCCTTGTTAGCAGTAACCCTCTATCAAGGAACCAGAAGCTCTGGAATATCGTATCAACTGAGAGATATATAATCTTTATGTAATTCACAAAGGAAAAATTGAAATAATCTCGTTTCACGTAAAGTTTCTTAATTAACCAGCCCTCATTGTCAATTTTGAGATATAGGTCAACGTATGAAGCAGACACATCCGTGTTTGTGGTATCTTTTAGCTGGAGTATATTTGTACAAAATCAAAGAGCCGAGTAGCAGATTAAGAGTTGTATGGGGACATATTACCAAGTTGTGAAAGCTAACTATTCTTTTAACTACAATAGGTTTTCGTACGTAAAGAACTCGTGGCTGTTGATGGAGATGGTTTACGATAGATGTTCCACCCTCCTCATTGAATTTAGTACTGCGTTGACTACTATTTTACCTATTTTCTTCCAGTATTGTTATAAATACTGTTATAGTGACAGCCGGAACCTTTGAACCGTAATGAAAGCTGGAGGTTTGGCGCCTTAAAATCTGATTCAACCCACCGTTTCTTTGGAAATGCCTGTACCAAGTCAGGATCATTACGGTTTTCCCAGTTTTCCGGTTGTTGACTGATTTTGTCTGTTTAAATACTTATGAGTTTTGACTTTTCCTTTGGAAGATTTTAAGGAGTTCGGTAATTTTGTTATTACCCTTATTCAACAAATAGATCAGGCCTCTTGGTTTTTCCTTCTCGAAAACACTGTTCAATTATTTGGCTTTTCCATCTTTTGATTATGAGCAGTGAAAGCTTGAATTATGAAAGTTTTTCCAGAAAAGTGCTATACACACTAAATTAGATGTCTACGTTTTATAGCCAAGTTTAAAATATAAATAGAAAAACTACATATTTACTCATTAATTTGAAGAATATAACTTTTTTTTCAAAGAAGGACTAACATGGTTTGAAGCTCAAAGATGTTGTGCAGCCGTATCTGGAAATCTTGCAATAATAACTGATCCAATTGTTAGCTGCCTAAACATTCCATCTGGGGATGAAACTTTGTGGACTGGAAATGTTCGAAGACCATCTGAATGGATTGCATTTCAAGGTCAATTCAGTGGAATGGAAATATATAAGTAGTTCAAATAGTTTTGTCATTGTGTGAGCTTTACGTAAGCACAATTAGAAAAGCTTGAAGGTACCACAGTGGTAATCAGACGCCATAAATAGGAGAAGGACAGACAATACAGTTGCCAAAAGAAAAGGGAGAAATAATTATTTACAAAAATTCTACACGGAAATCTAAAGATTGAGCAACACGAACCCCACTATAAACCGGGAGTGAATTTTGTTGCTGGGGAAGAGTACATTTCCTGCTCAACTAGTGGTAGCCGTCGTGTTACTGTTAAGCCACACAAAAATCATCAACGATGAAAATCGTGAAAATTATATCAGGCAATATTGTGAGCAAAATATCTCTTCTTACATCAGTGTCTGACCAGTGTTATTTTCAATAATAATTTAGTGGTCAGTTCTTCCCCAAAGACAGGCACAAAATACAATACCTGTGTATAGGAAAATCATACTTGAAAAGAATATAATATTTTATATCATTTTATTTTAGGTTGTTACGCTTTTGATGGTGCTTTGTACTATCTCAAAAATATAAGTGAGTGCTACCAAAAGTGTCTCGATAAACAACAGAATGCATTTGAGTATTTCTCATACAAGGTAACAAGTTTTGAACTCTTTTCCTTATTTAAACAATAAAACTGATGTAAATTGTATAATAAATATTAACAATATTATTATTTAAAATTTACAGTTCCTTAGTAATGTAAGATATTAAAACTTAGGTTGAGCAACACATAACCTACAAAAATCGGAGCAGAAGTTTCTGCCCAACTGGTGACAACTGTCGTGTTAATGTCCGTGTTATTTGTGGTCTACTTTCGCCCACACCCCACAATTAACGGATGACCTCCCGATTCTACATTAACGGATATACTACATTCTATTCCTGTTCCTGGTAATATTATAGTTTGCATAATTATTTCCTCAAGTAGAACACGGGGGTCTCATTAATAATGCAGGTCAAAGGTAGATTTCTGTCAAATGGAGAATACGTGGTTTCAGAATTCGTGTAAACTGAGTTTAATATGTAGCTGTTTTTCGCTAAAGTAGATTAACAGTCTAGTAAAATCTCCATTCGCTTATTCTTTAGTATGTCTTTTCGGGTTTTCAAAATTCAAAAAATGTTATTTGTTCACAAAATATTGGAAATAAAACAAATAGATATTTAATTTAGATCACACTACTGATTTCAGGAATAAATCTCATCACGTATACGGTGATAGTCGAAAGATTGAAAAGCAAAATATGACAAGTGTTTGGGAGGAAGTAAAACAAGGGGCCTATTCATGATAGTCAAAATCAGCCATTTGTACTCCAGTTAGAAAACGCGGGAAACGGTTGCGCAACTTCCGGTTGCGCATGCGCACACCCTTAGGGTGACCTTCGGTCACTTCCGGTGGCCCTGGTACTTCCGGTCATGCGCAATGGTACATTTTGTACTACTACTAGAGTAAGAAAAAATGCGGGAAACAGCCATGGTATTTGTACTACAGTAAGACAAAAAACGCGGGAAACGTTGCGCAACTTCCGGTTGCGCATGTGCACACCCTTAGGATGACCTTCGGTCACTTCCGGTGGCTCTGGTACTTCCGGTCATGCGCAATGGTACATTTTATACTACTACTACAGTAAGAAGAAGAAAAACGCGGGAAACGGTTGCGCAACTTCCGGTTGCGCATGCGCAGAACATACTTCCGGTTCCGGGCACGTGACTGACGTCACTTCCGGTTCCGGACCGCTTCCGGTCACGTGACTGACGTCACTTCCGGTCACGTGATTTCCGGTTTATTTTGACATTAGCTTTCCTTGATTTTGGGTATCATGTGACATGATGATGCTATATACTATCTAATATATAAATGTTGGTAAGAGTCAGTGGCTTTCTCTAACTAACACTGTACATGACGACTGTCACGAATGTAAAATATACTATTCATAATTTCAAAATTATAGCTGTTCACCCAGTTAATAACATGTGACCGCATTATGTCACTAAGGAGGAGGGGGTTGGGTCCATAAACCAGTTCATGTTGCTAATCTTTTTGTGGTTTTATTTGTCTGCGGCCTGTGTCTTGTATTCCCAATTTTGCCAGTGACTCTGGATTGTCCATTCATGATTTCCTCTTTGGTTTTCTCTAACTTTTATTTATATTTCAAGCTCAGCAATATAGATGCGATCAGCATAATCACCAATCTTAGAATTATTTAGTGAAAGGACATCATCTATATACCGGACCGTGATATCAAAGGATCGGGTTAGCCTTTTTTTTTTCTTGAGAAGCCCTTGTATGAAGTCTGTCTCGTACAAAAAAGGAACAAATCGACGAGAAGAGAAGCACAGTTAGCATCCATAGAAGTGACGACTGTCTGTTGAACAACACTTACCCTAAAAATAGCGAATAGGTTCTTTATCAAACCCACAAGCATTATTGATGATATAAATTTCAGAAAACAGATTGTTTTTTAAAAACTAAACAGATTGCCCCTTACCTCTGATATAGAAAGGAGATATGAACCACAAACTATGCAATATATTTTTAAGTATTAATCTTCTTAATTTGTCTTTTTTCACAATGTTTAATTTAAAAAAGCTATTGCACATTTTTTACTTCATTTTATTATATGTTACATGAATAGATTCAATACTACACGGGGGATTATAATTTTAACATGCTTTTTGTAGGAAATCTTTCTTTACGC
>MJUT01062898.1:32241-51440 GCA_002080005.1 Gigantidas platifrons
ATGAAACAGTTCGTGTTGCTCATCTTTTTTGGTTTTGTTTGTCTTTGTCCTGTGTTTTGTATTTCCAATGTTGCCAGTTACTCTGGATTGTCCATTCATGATTTCCCCTTCGGTTTTCCCTAACGTTTATTTATATTTCAAGCTCAGCAATATAGATGCGTTCAACATAATCACAAATCTTAGAATTATTTAGCTAAAGGTCATCATCTATATACCGGACCGTGATATCAATGTATTGGGCTAACTTCTATTCGGTTTTCTGGAGAATCCCTTGTATCAAGTCTGCCTCATACAAAAAAGGAATGAATCGACGAGAAGAGAAGCACGGTTAGCATCCATAGAAGTGACAACTGTCTGTTGAAAAACTCTTACCCTAAACATAGCGAATGGGTTCTTTATCAAACCAACAAGCATTTTTGATGATATAAATTTCAGAAAACAGAGTGCTTTTTAACAACTAAACAGATTGCCCCTTACATCTGATATAAAAAGGAGATATGAACCACAAGCTATGCAATATATTTATTAATCTTCTTAATTTGTCTTTTTTCACAATGTTTAATTTAAAGAAGGTATTGCGCAGTTGTTGCTTCATTTTATTATATATTACATGAATAGATTCAATACTATACGGGGAATTATAATTTTAACATGCTTTTTGCAGGAAATCTTTCTTTACGCGGATATTAAATAAAATAACATAAAGAAAAAGTCAATATTTTCATTATTTTATATACACAACTACAATGACATGACACAAATGCTAAAAGCTAAAATTGTAAGCTTTGAAAATATTCAAACTATACGTATACACATAGCACGTACTTCTTGGTTTTGTGTTTTATTCTTAAATTTATTTAACATATATTCTATATTTCAGGAGAATCAATGCATATGTCAATTTGTAAACCCTATTAGAAAAACTGACGCCAGCAAGAAGTTGTGTCTTAATGATGCTCAGATTAAGCATTCGTGGGTATATAAAGGTACGATCTATTAGGATCCCATTAAAGAAGGTGAAGGTCAAATTGTTCTTCAAAATTCGCTTCAAACTTTACCTGTCCAACTGTTTCAAACACAAATTTGAACGTGTGAGCACGTCGTTAAATATGTTTGCTAGGCCCATTAAATATTGGAAGAGAGTTGAATAGGTTCCTGTTTTTATCCAACACGTTGAATGGCGTGTCAACTCAAATCGATCGTGTGAACGGTGTTGGATGCTCATTTCAGCATTTTAAATTAAATAATTATTTGCAAATAATTTTATAAAGAAAAAATATTCATGTTTTTAGAATAACTAAAATTTAGATTTATATAAAACTTTAGATTTATATAAAACTCTAAAATGTGACGGCAGATTCAGGAAGTGTTTGAAGATACCAAAGAGGTAATCAGAATCCGTATATCGAAGAAGAACAGACAAGACAATGACCAAAATAAAAAGGACAAACAATGATCTACAAAACATACATATAAAATTAAGAATCGAGTAACATTATTTCACTTATGTCGTAAATATTGGCTTTATTGAAGAAAAAACCACCAATCTACCGTATGTCTCTGTGTAACATCATCACATAAAATCATGGTTATTCCAGTAACTCATTGTGTGTACTAAATAAGTAACAAAATCAGTTAAAATGAATCAATACTAAAAGAAGTAATTTGTTGTTTGTCCTTTTGTACTTTTTCTTTTGGTCATTAGTCTGTTCTTCTTCGATATACGGATTCTGTTTATCCCGTTGGTATCGTCAAACTCTTCTTTAAGCATCAGCACATTTTGAATGTTGTATTGATTGATTGGTGTGTAATGCCATTAGTCGGTTGTCAATTGAAAATGAAATATGATTTTTTTTTCAGTTTTATACAATGCGTCTTTTGATGGGTATGGAAATTGTGTAGCTTCAAAATGTACAAATGGTTCAGAGAAAACGGTAGCAGAGAGGTGTACATCATTACAGATACCAATGTGTGGTTTGTAAATAATAATTAAAAAACAGCATTAGAAATATTCGTGTGTTACTTCATATTACTGTCATATTTTTTTTAAACGATTGTCCTATTTTGATTCTTTTTACATACAGACAGTATACGTACATTGTCTGAAAATATTAAATTTATTTGTACGAGATTTAGAAAAAATGGGTAGAAAAGCCAGTTCTTGGTGAGCTTTTCTGTCCTGTTTCGCAGCAAGTGCAAAATAATTTTACATTTTCCGACAATGTAGGTATATTGTGTTTATTCTGCAATGTCAAAAAAATCCAAAACAACTGCCAAATTGCCTGAAAAGAGCTAGAGCGTCATTCTAATCGGTTTTGGTGGTCTCTGCCCTTACATTGTTACCGTTTCTTATCGTCACTCAACAGGAATCAGGTACCAGAAAAGCTATATCTTGATCAGTGACCGTATATATCAAAAAGTATCCAGTCAATGCAATTTAACTCATCAAATAGAACAAGTGTAAGATAAATATTATTGCCCCAACAATATAACATAGAGAAAGGAGTATCTTCCAATATGAAGGATGTTGGTCTGGAAATTATCTCCATGTATTGGCAGAGAGGTGTACATCATTACAGATACCAATGTGTGGTTTGTAAATAATAATTAAAAAACAGCATTAGAAATATTCGTGTGTTACTTCATATTACTGTCATATTTTTTTTAAACGATTGTCCTATTTTGATTCTTTTTACATACAGACAGTATACGTACATTGTCTGAAAATATTAAATTTATTTGTACGAGATTTAGAAAAAATGGGTAGAAAAGCCAGTTCTTGGTGAGCTTTTCTGTCCTGTTTCGCAGCGAGTGCAAAATAATTTTACATTTTCCGACAATGTAGGTATATTGTGTTTATCCTGCAATGTCAAAAAAATCCAAAACAACTGCCAAATTGTGTGAAAAGAGCTAGAGCGTCATTCTAATCGGTTTTGGTGGTCTCTGCCCTTACATTGTTACCGTTTCTTATCGTCGCTCAACAGAAATCAGGTACCAGAAAAGCTATATCTTGGTCACTGACCGTATATATCAAAAAGTATCCAGTCAATGCAATTTGGCTCCTTGAATAGAACCAGTGCATGATAAATAGTATTGCCCCAACAATATAACATAGAGAAAGGGGTATCTTCCAATATGAAGGATGTTGGTCTGGAAATTATCTCCATGTATTGACGTAGTTACGACTACATGGATGCTCTCGCTGTTTTACTTGTCCTAGAGAGATGCGTATTGTTCATATGATCAAACTACATGTCTTCACACTTCTAGGTCCGTGTTGTAATGTCCGCTACACTATCTGCATAGAATGTGATGCTCGGTGCGTCTTTGCTCCCATTTGTTTTGTAGGGAGTTCAGGTTATATTTCTGATAGTTGTATTTATTTACGTATACTAGTGCCCAACACGGTTTATATATCAGAAGAGTTTGAACATACAAAAGGAGGTAATCAGAATCTGTATATCGAAGAGGAACAGACAATGCAATTGCCAAAAAGAAAGAGTACAAAAGGCCAAACCACGATCTACAAAACATATACATAAAACTAAAGAACCCCACTAAAACCCGGAGGTGAACTCAGGTGCTCTGGAAGGGGAAGCAGTTCCTGCTCCACACGTCGTGTTAATCTAGTTACAAACCCGGTGGTTTTCATGTCATGACTTGTGACACTGGTGTAGCAGGAAAATATAATCCTTCCAGAGCACATGAGTTCACCTCCGGGTTTTTGTGTGTTTTACTTATATTGCCGCTAAGTTACATCAAAGTTACTGTTTTCCATTCCAGAGCAACTCCAGTTTTTAGGGGTTCGTGTTCCTCAATATTTAGTTTTCTGTGTAGTGATTTGTAGATCATTGTATATCCCTTTTCCTTTGGTCGTTGTATTGTATGTCCATCGATTCGTATATTCTGCTTACCCTCTTTGGTATCTTCAAACGTTTCTTTGTATGAATTGTAACAATATATGGAATGTAGAAAAACTATCTTGTCTACAATGCAATGCATTTGAAATAAAATATTTCTGTCTATGTAACAGGATTGCATAGAGACAACGACCCGTCTATTAGTTCAACAACAAGCTGGAATAAAAGTCAAAGCAATTGTAAAACTCCAAATTCTAAAGAAAATAATGCTGCTGATATCTGTGAACTAAACAAAGACAGTAACACCGAAACAGGGATGTGGACGAATATTTTCCGAGTGGAGATATCGGCTCATGTAGATCGTGGTAATATATTATGTAATAATAATAATATACAAATATATTTACTTAGTCTCTATGCGAATAACCAATGCTGAAGAACATTATACAGATATTGCTTTAGACCAAGGGACAACTTCTAGAGGGTTGACAACTTGATGATCACCTCATATGTTTTATTATACCGAAACTACTCAGAGATATTTAATTCTTCCGTTTTGTTGGGGTGTCTATGTAAGACAAGCCATAAAGACAGCTGCGCGTGACCTTGTCTTACATGGCATTGTCAGCTAATCAAATCGGCCGAGTATACTCAATAATCAATCCTACTACTGCTGTGTAATATAAATTGTCATCTTCGTAGATCTAAAAAAGCTTCAAATATCAATTTTACCTTACTTTTAACTGATTTCCCCTAATAGATTTAATGCGGTTTTAACTAAGTGTGTATTTAATGTATTGCCCGTGGCGTTGACATATTTTGTGTAGTAAACATGGCATTGACATGCGAATGAATGAATGAAATCGACATGCTTTGTTTTTAAGTTGAAACGGAAGAAACAGGTACTTGCACTCGTCCTTATTGAAGATCTGAGATTTCTTACAATCGTGAGAAAAATTCAGCGTCTTTCACTCGTTCCGCTACGCTCCACTCGTGAAAAGACGGAATTTCGCACGCTCGTGGAAGAAATCCCAGGTCTTCAATAGGGACTCGTGTAAGAACCTATTAAACTTGACTGTTTTGTTTTGTAGAAGACAACACAATAATTTCCTGTATCATGAAATACATCTGCAGATCCGAAATAAATAAGATTTTCAACACACTTTCGGTTGTCAGGGGCTGTAGGCCTGGTGACACATGTTGTCTTCCTCTACATTATATACGTTTGGGTTGTTCCACGTGTTGTTTCCCTCGTCAGCAAATTTTCAGTAAAACATCCAAATTGTCTTTTACTTTTATATAATAACTTTAATAAAATAAGACACTACCAATGTAAAAGAAAAGTCATAACCCAGTTTCTCCACTCCTTCTGACAGTCAGTGAAAGCCATACATTTATATATTGCAATGTTGTCACTTACTTAGACAGGTGTATAAGATATATCAAACGGGTTAAAATCAGAAGACATATATAGAAGTATGATCAAATGACTTATAACTAGGCAACGTGCGTGTACGTAATGATTGTTAGTCATTAGTGAATACATTGATTCTGGAATCACCTTCATCGTGGTCAAATGATTGGACAGACAAACAACTTAGAGATCTTTGGAAACAAAAGAATCAAAGGGCCTCAACAGGATAGCAAATTTTAAGACGCAGATGTAAATCCAACTCACAAACTTTAGTCGATTTTATGGGTATTTATTCCCGGTTTGAAAATGATATCAATTTTTGATTGGTTAAAACCCCGGACAAAAAAAAACCATATTCCCGGATGTTGCTATACCATATTACCGGGTGTAACTAGCCATTAACCAATCAAAGTTGTTATAATTTTCAAGATAGGGAAAATACATGACGTCAACGCTCGCGACGTTGCGCGCCTAAGTTAAATTTAGTTGATTTTTGTCATATATTGAATATAAAAGTGTTCATTTGATCAACTGTAATATTTTTTGCTTATTCTTTCCAACAACAAAGAAAACATAACTTTTACGTGGTCCACCGGGGTCCAAAATGTCTTATTATTGACCATAACCGAGGATAAATTCGTTATTTTCGTTCCTATCCGTAGATATGGAGATTTTAGCACCCTTCAGTAAACTGTACACCCTTCGACTGCGCCTCGGAATGCACTTGGCTACTTCAGGGTGTTAAAATCTCGATATCTATGGATAGGAACGTAAATAACTTATATAATTATACCTCATATATGAATTACCGTAAATAGATTAATTTGATTGGACAATGGGTAAAAATCAGAACACGTGATCACACAGGACAAAAATCATATTCCGTGAAATAAATATCATATTCCACCACTTCGGAAGCTTCGAAGGTTTTCCCGCCAGAATTATCGTTCTTTGACAGGAAAATATCATACTATCGCAGCAAAATCCAATAAAAAAATCGTAGAAAGATGCAAAATATTTAACACATATACATGACAGCTCCCTTTCCTGGCATAGTACAAGCACTTCATAAAAGTGTCGGGATTAAACCGGTTAGTTTTATGAACCTAAACCTCCCTCTTAATGTAATGGTGCAGTCATGGAAGTGCTTTCTACATGTAGTTAAAATACCAACCCTCACATATAACAGGGTGAAGAGCGGTATTATAAAGATCGCTATAATATTGAAAATTATACCTAATATATTTAAACGTCGCGACACATTTATTTATATTGCTATTTCAGCAGACAATATTAATATGACACAGATATCATCTTGTGTAATTGGCAAATGTTACTCAAATGAAGCAAAATTCATACCTTATTATGCCAACTGTAATGAAACGGCGGATGCTTTTTTCTGTAAACAAGGTATTTGTATCTAATGATAAGGAAATGACTTAGACTTTCTGTTTCTGTCGATTAAAAAGCTTTGCAGTAAAATTTATACGACAAAATACAGTATTTTAGCAAATCTGGATGAGTGCAGCATATAAGCGAAATATATATTTATTGACAATGTAAATATTTTTAAAAGGCAAAATATACATGGTAGCCGGATGATGAAAAAGAGTGAGTGTTTGTTGTTTAACGCAGAAGATAATTTTTTCCAGCTATATCATGGCGACATATATGCTGCGTTCACACGTAACGCGTTTTCTAATACGTTTCGGATAAAACGTTTTAGTTTGAAACGTTTCAGAAAACGCTTGCGGTCACACGGAATTTCTGAAACGTATTACGTTCACACGGGTTTAATGCTAATAACGTTTTTTATATTTGGAAACTAATTAGCATTTTTTTTTAATTGATGGAAATAACACAAAAATGGAGGTTAAATATTCTACAAGACCGATTCCATTGGGATCCAAGTGAACAAAAGTGGGTTTCTGTCATTCTGTCATTTGCGATTTATTACGTCATAAACATTTGACGTCATTATATGAAAATTTATTTTAAGCATTAATATAGGCCTTTAGGGAGCGACAATTGAAAATCGGGAGGGGGAGGGGGCATGGATTTTTATTCTGGGTCAAACAATTTTTTTTTTCAATCTTAACCATTAAAAAAAATCCATGCCCCCACCTCCGAAATTCAAATGGTTGTTCCCTTATAGCTACATATATTTTGTTTAATTTGCATAATTGGAATTGTTCAAGATATCGTGTCCACACGACAATTTAATACGTTTCGAAAACGTTTTAAAATGAAACGCTTCAGAAAACGTACACCTAATGCGTTTTCGATAAAGCGTTTCAGCTGAAACGTTTTCGAAACTTATCACTAATTTGTTGACGTGTGAACGCTACATGCGTTTTCGAAACGTTTTTGATACCTATTAAACATACGTGTGAACGCATCAATAGATTCTCCTTCAGTTGCCCGTGGGTTACGATATTTCTCCACTCAAGAGAGTTAAATTTAAAACGGCTTGTGGTTAAAATTTTTAATTTAACTCTCGAGATTGGAAAAATATCGTAACCCACATGGACAACTGAAGGAGAATTTGTTTCTCACATTATTTAAGACGAACTTTATTTCAAAATTTGAAATTAATGCGGGGAATGGTACGAGACATTTTAATCCTCTAGAGGATTACAGATTTTTCCACCGCTGGTTCAATGGGAGAAATGATGTTACATTCGATGATATGATAATGACGTCCGCTTTGTATTAAGCCAACACGTTTTGTTGGATCTTTATAGTGAAAGCTCAGTGAGTCAATAGTTCGCGGGTAGACATATCGCTCCACTCGGACATATTAAGCTGATTCCAAGCCCGCCAGTCTTTGCTCTCATTCCTCATTACTATGGGCTTAGCGGTGAAGCAGCAACTACCAATTGCATAGTCTTTTGTTTGACCCGACCGGCACTCGAACCCACCATCTACCGCATTCGAGGAGACCACGCTCAGCATTACGCCAGCGATGCGGTTCCGGTTACTAAGTATTGAGATACATTCCTATATTGATGAAACGGAAATAAAGCAATGGAAAACATTATAATATATAAAAAAAAACAAGAACTAACTTCTGAATTCATTTAATATCATTCATTTCAGCTAACAGTAGCATCGTAATATCTTCAGGAGACTGTAAAAGTCATACCACGAGCATCTACAATTTATCCATACCACATACTATAGGAGAATCTAACGTTTCTAGTTCTGCTTCGAGACATAAACACCAATTGTCTAGTAGAACACAGAATCATTACAGTACTGAAACATTGACAACTGTTAATACGGGTATGTATTATTGGTATAAACTGATCATTGTGTAAAATGGAATGGCCGCAACCAAGTAACATTAGCAGATTTTACAGACAGCATGCAACTCCCAGATGAAAAACAGTATCAATATATTTTTTTCTTCAAATAGTCAGAAAAATGATTTCATGGAGAAATGGCTAGACAAAATATTCTCCACTTTATTCTCAATCTTAGATAAAAATTATGTGCATGTAACAGCCAGTACCTGGATTTACAACCTTATAAAATTATGCCGTAGTGCAATTTTGTATTTGTGAGGTGATTGTTCATTTTGTAGATATTGGTAGAATTATTGACCATCACTGTTTAAATTCGTTTTTATAATACAGGAATATGCATCAGTTACAGTAAAGTAATAATGTTTTATTTCATCTTTCAACGCTAATGGTCCGGTGTTTAAAATCTCACACTATCTTCCCTCAGCCTGTTCTTTGTATTTACATTTCTCCTCTTTCGGGGCCATCGTGATCTCATGGTAGTTAAATTTACAACTACGTATGCAATCAGTGCATATTACCACTAACGTTAGGAGTTCGAATCTCCTTCATTGCGAGGTGAACTCGATACAACATTGTATGATAAAGTTTATCAGTGACTTGCGACAGGTCGGTGGTTTTCTCTTGGTACTCATCCACTAATAACAATGACCACCATACTATAGCTGAAATATTGTTGAAAATGCGCAATAAACACCATAACCCCAATATAAGCAGGCATCTTTAACCACCTCCTTTTTCGATATGTTGTATGCAATGTCCAAACTATTTCACCTATTAACTCGTTCTCACGTTAAAGGTAAATTTCAATCATAATATATTTCTTTATAATAATAATAACCTTATTGTCATTAAACATATATAAACATGTATGTGACTAATACAAACAAACAAACAAACAATTGTGTGTATGAAAAAAAAAGAAAAAAAAAAGACAAATATAACGAGTTATTTATGTAGCAATAAGACTTCTGTCCTCAGTTCTAATGACCGTTTCAAATAGAAGCCAATAACTTTAACATGTCGCACGGAAGCAGGATTTAGTAAATAACTAACTTATGTTCATCAGAAAAGTTTATGAAAATTGCATTATCCAATTCAATATTATTAAACAGAGATTATCTCAGATTCTGATTTACTCTACATTTTAAAATAAAATGAGCTTCATCTTCAATGACTCTACAATTTTTGCAAAGTCTTTCTTCACATGGAGTTTTATTATATAGACACTTCTCTATGTCAAGACTGTGGTCACTGATACGAAATTTTGTAAAAATATTCCTAATTGAAAAATCATTAAATGAAAAATATAAATTTCTTTCTAATGAAGGTTCTAATTTTTTATAAAGGAAAAGCTTGCTGCTTTTATAATAAAGGATGTTCTATATATTTCTCGATCTAACCAGACTGTTTAAGAATGTAACTCAATTTTTAACTGTAGATACAAGCAAGACCTCCGTTAGAATCAAAGGTACAAGAACAGCTTCAGCATCAGTCACAGAGTTAAATGGTAATTCTATTTCCAAACGTACAACATACTCCAGTTTTCTATGGACTGCTATTACGAGCGATAAACTGCCAGGTAGTACAGTTTATTTTATTAAAAGAATTGTTTCTTACTTTATTCATTGTATTTCATGTGCAATACTACGATGATCCTTGTTTGAAGTCATTGCTGCAAACATTGTAGTCAAATATCTAATTCGCAAAAGGCAATGGATATTTTTCTCTCCCTTGAGAGAATATTTGATTTCTTCTATTACCGACAATAATATTACCATTACTGGCTTTGACTCTACATAACACAGTTGTAGTATTATAAGAGACCGGAATTCCTTATTCACCAATACAAAAATATTCTCAATTTTACATTTAACTGTTTTCACTTTCTTTGTAAAGAACATGGCTACACCTATAATTTGATATATCATGAAATTGTTCTAAATATATTAATTGTGATAAAAATTAGATATTAAATGTATTTTCATCTACATTGTATAAACATCACTTTACATTGTAGTTCTAATTCTTTAACACATCCTACATAAGTAAACACACAATTTCTTCTTTTGTTAAAATTGTGCAATTTTCTGTCAATTAAAAAGTAAAACATGAGTATTCCAACATCCTGTACAATCCGACACATTTCCCTGGCTCCTTAGTGTGTAGGATTAGACATGTTCTGCAATAATGTATTATGTACTTTATAATTTAATAATTTGTATTTCTTTCTCAAAGCAGTTATTCGGTCTGTTGATGTGACAACTACTCATAACCCATCACAAACGATAACTAATATTACACCCACCATGGATCAACACGTTGGCGATAAACCGGATGCTACTAATATTGGTAAGAATACATTAAATTTCAGTGTTAGGGTTATGGTGTTTAACGCCACTTTCAACAATATTTCAGCTATATTGTGGGGGTACCCAGAGAAAACCACTGATCTGTCGCAAGTCACTGACAACGTTAGTGGTGATAGGCACTGATTTCATAGGTAGTTATAAATCCAACTACCACACGATCACGACCACGATTCCATGTGTAGATAGTGTTAAATTATAATAAACCGACAGGTAATATAGATTACTCTCTTGCATGACCGCATTATTTCATTGGTTCAAATAAATATAGTTTAACCCCGCCACTTTTAATTGAAGTGTCTTTACCAAGCCAGAAAAGTGAGTAGTCATGTATTTGTGTGTTAGGGGTACTAATTTTGTCTCTGTCTGTCTAAGATTTCTATTAGATTTTAAATTGGGTTTTTTTCATTGTATCTTGGATATTTTCTATAAATCTCTTCACTTGGAGTGTGTGTCCATGTCAGTAGAAACAAAATCAACGACCATACATAAACACTTGATATCTCATAAAATGAATGTTTTTATTTCAATATCATTATATTGTATTTTACTTGGTAAGAAAGGATATGGATGTTAATGGACATGTGAAACTATCTAACATTACACTTAGATACAAATTAAAGTAAAAGAACTGCTTGTATTAAGAAAGGATATATAAATGAACATGAGAGACTAGCCAACAATACACTTAGACAGGAGATGACCGAATATTTGGGGTCAAGCCTCAGGAAATAACCGGAAAGTGGGAGATCAAGCCTCAGAATATGACAGGATAGCGGGAGGGTGCAAGTTTTCAAAACTGACAAGCAGCAAAAAAAAGTAATTTGGCCTCAAAGCATACATTTGTAGCCTTAAATCTCGTGTTGTACTGCACATTTTCTGCTTACATACTAAAATTTCAGATGTTACTCAATTGTATGCCCCAAAAAGTGGGGTCTGTACTCGCCATGGACGAGGTAATATCACAAACTATATTAGTGGTGATGAGCAGTGATTGGATAGGTAGAAGTAAATCCAACTACCAAAAATAATAGCAGCCGCGGAAGAACCTTTATTGCAAAATCATGAATTCCGTTTTTACTGAAATTAATTTCCACAACGTTGTCGATACTGGAGTGATTTGTGTGATCTTGTTTTAACAATAGAGTTTATATTGTTTACTCGTTGTCTGGAGCTCTTAATTCAACATTATTATTTTTGTAGGTCTTATTTGTGGTGTTACAGTGGGTGGTGTGGTCTTGATTGCTGTAATCGTCATTATAACTTGCAAAATGAGGTAGATTTAAAGTTGTATTCAGGGGCGGATCCAGGATTTCTAGTCAGGAGGGTGCAATTAAAATAATCGCGCCGAGCGGAGCGAGGCACGATAATTTTTCGGGTATTTCGTGTGACAAATGACGAATTTACATAAAAAAATTATATTTGTTTTCCAATTTGAGGGGGGCACCCATGCGCCCCCCCCCCCCCTGGATCTGCCCCTGGTATTTATGTATGGCGATATAATTCACAAGCATAAAAACAGGGTTATTTACACTTTAACAGATCACAAGCATATATATATACATTGTATATGGTCCTAGACTGGAGTTGCGAAAGCCACCATTGTCATATGATTAGACAAATTTGATTACGAATCAGTGCCTATCACCACTAACGTTGTGAGTTTGAATCCCGCTCATGGCGATGTGTACTCGATATAACATTATGTGATAACGTTTGTCAGTGACCGTCAGGCAGGTCGGTGGTTTTCTCCGGGTACTCTGGTACATGTCATTCACTAATAAAACTTACTCCCATCATAGAACTTTGCATTTCACTTTTATTTGTAGGGACATATTATTACAACGTAGATATCCAATATAGTGCACACGACACGTTTCAGTAAAAATCTTCATCATATACGATCATAGTCTAAAGATTGAAAAGCTAAAAAATAGCCAGTAAATCAAAGGGTCTAAACAGGATAGCAAAAATCGTCTAAAAATGGTGCTTCGTTGTACTGTTGAGAAGAGTTTGAAGATGCTAAAAAGGGAATCAGAATCCGTAAATTTAAGAAAGAGTCAGAAAACACAATGACCAATAGAAAAAGGTCAAAAGGACAAATAACGGTCTACAAAACATACATATAAAACTAGAGATCGAGTAACACGAACCCTCTAAGAACAGGGGTGAACTCATGTACTCCGGAAGGGTGTGCAGTTCCTATTCCACTATGGGCACCTGCGTCTTGTTAATCTTGTTACAAACCCGGTGAAAAATCATGAATGTTAAAGTAGCTTTCCGCCTGTACCAGTATGCAATTTAGCTTTCCGCCTGTATCAGTATAGATTTTAGAAATCAAAGCTTTATAATTTTCATAGATTGTATTTCATTTCTTCAATTTTTATAGGAATGTTGGACCATTTAGAAAAGGACTATATAATGAAGATAATATTGAAATGAATAATAGCATTGATTGTGCAATACCAGACTATCACGATACAGTGTTAAATACCAGCAATGGAAGTGTTCCGAAAGATGCTATCCGTAACAATACAGGTGAAAACACATCCACTGGGGGAGAAAGACAAAATAAGACGTATTCTTCAAATCATGAATACGCTGTTGTTGTTAAAAAGCACACAGCAGGTCCAGCAGATCCAGCAGCACAACCAAGCGAGTTTGATTTGGAAGGGGGTGACAATCAAAGTCAACGATTTGAAACTGAAGATGAATATGACACACTTAAACACACAGTTGATAAAGGAGAAGAACAGATAGAAAACAATGTGTATGACAGTAGTCTTGGGGTTTGTGATGGGGTTGATCCAACGTATAACAGTATTAAGATTGGCCCGGTCAATAACGATACGACATATGACCATACATCTAATATTGTTCAAACACAGGTCATTAATGATAGGACATATGACCACACTTTTTAATTACGTTTCTGCTATGACCACGTATCTAATATTGTAAAAAAAAAGACGTTTCTGCTCCGCTATACGTCCAGCACTGTTGTTTGTCAATTTTATAGTTCTATGTTCTGTTACTTCATTTTGCTTCCTTGACATTTAATGGTGAAAACAGCAGGTATCCTCGGGATTTTACCTCTATTACAATGGAAAATTTGAATTTATTTTTGTGGTTATGGTGTTTAACGCCACTTTCTACAATATTTTAGTTATATCGTGGCGGTTTAAAAACTTGTCTTATAAAACTTGAAAAAATAAAAACAGAGATCTGATTTAAGTGTCAACAAGGACCAGAGGTTACCTTAGTTACTATATATCCTGTCATAGAAAATTTCATATGAGAATTGAACATCTTTTAAGAGGTCACCTGTTTCATAAGGTAACGTTTTCTGCCCCAAAGGTGACCTCTTAATACAGGTTTGACTATTTTAACTTCTGTTGATTAGACATCAAATTATTCATTTGTGATGAAGTCGATAAGTTAGATTCACGAGAATTATGCTTGTCTTCACCTCCGAACATTTTGTTTCAAATCAAATATGTTAATCATTGATTGGTCAACTACAGAATGTGATGTCATGCCGGGTAATACAAAAGTAACAATCGCTTGACGTTATTACTCTAAGGTAAATGTAGAAATGTTGTTTGTAAATTTTACAAAATCTATGTATAGTTTGATTCGTTATTGTAATTTTTTATATAAAATATTTTGTTTTCCTCTAGGTGACTTTGAGTTTTCTTGCTTCCATAGACTTTTATAATTATTTGGCTTTAAAATATTTTTATGAAGGATATTCCAGAAATGTGCTGTGCGCACTAAATTTCATATCTATGTTTTTAGCACAACATTAATTAACTCAAAGCATGCTGAAGTAATTTTTTTCACTGGTAATATTTTTAGTAATAAGGTATATTTTGTATTTGTCAAGAGACCTATATCAGTGTCATCAAAATCTACTAGAATTTAATGAGTTATTGATAATTTTGTGGTTCTTTAATGCAATATTTCATCTATATCATGGCGGGAGCAATTTAAGATACATTTCGATGTAATGGTGTCAACTTTGTACTAAACCAACACGGTAACAGGTCAAATCAGCACTATGTCAAATCGTCCCCAGTCAAATCGGACCCCAGTCAATCGACCCCAGATCAAATCGTAAATATTGAAGTGGTCATGCGAAAGATAAAAATAATAATTACAAATACCTTTCTAAACCCCCATTCCTGTCCTATGTTTAGTGATCATTTCGATCATGGTTGATTGGTGTTATATGTAAATAGTTTGCATTACAATTGTGTAAACAAGGAGAGTTATCCTTATAATTGGGGTGTTGTTTGACCCGAAACCACGATCTACCGCACTCGATGCGAGCACGATAACCATTACACCACTAATGGCACTTGCCAAGCGATGGCAATTGCCTACATCATCAAGGTGACATATACAGCACGACAACCAACGTAATCTAATTAACATTCTAATATGACGTCCCTCGTTCGCTTTGCAAACAAACGAGCGGTCAATCAGATGACAAAATATCATTAGCACATGCCGGTACACATCTAAATATTTCTACAAAATGTGTTTCAATATTCAGTGTAATGTTCGGTGTTGCCATTTCTCACAACCATCGCATTGGATTGCTTCATGCCTGTGTCTAACAACCTGCTTGCACTCACTGGCCATAGGGTTTAATGCTAGTCACGATGGTAGCAGGTTTATGCAATTTCATTACCAGCATGGACAAGCTTATGGATTCGCAACAAGTTTTTAGTGTAATATCAAGAATAGGTATCATTGGCTTGGGTCTCCTTGGTGTGCTTCCGATTGGAACAACAACAACAAAAAACTAATCAAGTAGTTAATTACTTATTACATAAAGAGTGCATCTATACTTTACAAAGAAATGCTTGATTAAAAGAAGAAATTAATTATTACATGGACACAAATAATTACCCTCACTTAAACGACATAATTAAACAATATCGTTTCCGATTAATGTACTGTAGTGTTTCTTATCTCTCAATTATTCCTAATCAAAATGTCGTTGTCAAAACTAATAATAATAACTTTTTTTTAAATGTTGGGGCTATTTTGATTAATGTAGGAGCGATTTTGTATGGGGGCGATTTTGATAAATGCGGGGACGATTTGACCAGGTACCATTAAACCAGGTGATAAAATCACAAAATAAAATTATTTACATGGTTGTTGACGTTTTAAATCTATATTCACTGAAAATAATCAAAATATCCAAAATTAATCATATGCGACGTGCAATTAAAACATGGAAACACAATATTACTGTTACGGCTGCTCCATCAATACAACTGACTTTCCCGTGATAACTGTATGTGTGAATGACTTTCTCGTCGTAAAAATACATGTTATGAATTATCGTCTGCTCGAATTTGGCAGCATAAATTGTGTGCGACATTGTCCGCAAACGTAAATGTAAATTACCGTCTTCCAATCAAAGTATACTAACGTATTTGTACTGTTAGACATATCAGAATCGAAATAATTCATGGAATGTGTTTTGAGTTTTAGCATGGGTTGGGGGATGTTAGTACATTTTATTACTCGCCTCCTGCTCCGGATAAAATACTAATATTCGTCAACCCATGTTAAAACTCAAAACACATTCTGGCTTCCATAATTTATTTCTTAATTATGTATTTCTCATTTTTTTCGTCAATACACTAACGTTTAAAAACTTAATGAAAACAATGGCTCTACAGACGCAAAATGACGAAGAACACGTCTCTACCAAAATGTTGGTGCTGTATAAAATGGAGTCCATCTTCATAGCTTATGTTTTACGATCGAAATATATATCTAAATTCAAACTTATTCATTACATTCTTAGGAGTGAAAGATTGTTTAACATCAAGTGAGCAATTATTCAGCCATATCATGGCGAGAAGAAGATACATTTTTATGAGATGATGATGATGTCTGCTTTGTACTAGAACAACAGGAGTTGGATATTCACAGCGCTAGGTGTGTTCGCTCACTGGAACAACCGTCTTCTGGTAGACATGCCGCTCCATCTTGACACATTATTCTGATCCCCTACAAATACAAATAACACATATACGACATGAGCCCCTCTACAAATACAAATAACAGAAAAACGACACTAACCCCTACAAATACAAATAACACAAATGCGAAATGAGCCTCTACAAATACAAATAACACAAAAACGACACGAGCCCTCTACAAATACAAATAACACAAAAACGACACGAGCCTCTCTACAAATACAAATACATGTAACACAAAAACGACACTAGCACCTGCCAATGCAAATAACGCAAAAACGATATGAGCCCCTATGCAAATAACACAAATGCGACATGAGCCCACTTATAAATACAAATAACACAAATGCAACATGAGCCCCTATACAAATACAAATAACACAAATGCGACATCTAACAAAACAAATATTGGAATCCTGCATCAGATTGTTGGACTGGAGCAGTCAGAACGTGATGAAGAAAAGTTTGAAAATTTGAAAAGTGTTATCTGAAGTCGTAATTCGTAAAAAGATAGACAATACAATGGTCAAAAGAAAAGGACAATAAAGACAAACAATAGTCGACATAGAAAGCTAAAGATCGATCAACAATAACTATAGTCTTTACATTTTGTACCGTATCATATTTATACCATTTAAACCACAAGCTATTACTGAAATACTACAAGATGTCGTTACACACTAATCATTCAATCAAGCAATTCTATTATTTAACCGAAACCATATTAAACCAAAATAATTTATTTTAAAGCAGGTTTCTATTATCTTAGTGAAATATGGCCTTCCCAAGTCGCTTACAATACATTACTAAGCCATTTTAGTCTCTGTAACATATGAGTTCACCCCCAGTTTGTAGTGTTGTTCGTGTTACTCGACCTTTAGTTTTCTGTGTAGTGTTTTGTAGATCATGTTTGTCCTTTCTTCCTTCTTCTGTTTGACTTTGTGTTGTCTGTCCTTTTTTGATTTACTGCTTCTGATATCCCATTTTGGTATCTTCGAACTTTACTGCCATAACCGTAATGGCGGAGGGCTTTGCCAAATCACTTGGAATTAATTACTAACCCATTCTTTGTCAGAAAGATAATTATTTTGAAGGTTAACCTACAAGTTCGACTTGAAAAATAAATCTCTAAAGTAAGAATTTATAAGGCAACTGTGAGACATGGCATAACATCTAAAGCATTTTCAATGATATGTCGAGATGTTTCAAACTTAATATGAAAGCATAGGTAGACATCATGATAATCGTAGATGGACACTCTTTACATAACAAACCGCACCAATGGTGTAATGGTTAGCGTGCTTGCCTCGAGTGCGGTAGATCGTGGGTTCGAGCAAACCAATGATCGTAAAATTGGTATTTGTTGCTTCTACACTAAGCACGCAGCATTAAGGAGAAAGAGCAAAGACTGGTTTGCTCGGAATCAGAATAACGTGTCAGAGGGGAGCTACAGAAATGTCTACCCGTTGACTGTAGTTTCAATGAGCTAGCACTATAACAATCCAACTTGAGCGTCCTGGTCTAGTATAAAGCGGACATCATCATCATGTCATCTAATGTAACTTGTTTCTCTATTCTATAGCTGAAGAGTAACTCATATGGCGCTAAACAAAAATCACTCACTCTTACCGTAATCGCATGCATAATACCAATAATAACAGTGATTTTTTTTTCAGAATATCAAACAAGTAGCAAATAAAACAAAAATCAATATTTAAATCTTTTCGAGATAAAAAGTTAGTTCGTGTGATAAAAGTTCATAATTTTTTTGTCACCACGGCTTCTTATCGATTTAGACATCATATATATGTCAATCATGGCCGTCTTCATGAAAGTTATTTTATTTATTTATATTTTATGCACAATGTTTACAACAATACAGTCAGCAGGTAGGTAATATTAATGAATTTCTTAAAAAAATAATAATTACGTTTTATATCGATTTAACAAGCAGATAACAGAAATTGTTTTGTTATATTTAGGACAAAATCAATCGACTTCCTTCTTCCTTAATCAGTAAGATTATTTGAAACAAAATATTGCTTGATAAAAGTTTTTGTTTTGGCTATTCTTTTTCAGCCCTATGGTTTTATTGCTCCCAAAACTTTAAACTATTTAACTTTCCAATCTTTCGGTTTTGAGTGTACCTGATGAAAGTTATTCCAGAAACGTGTCGTGTGCACTAGATTTGATATCTACGTTTTTATTGAAATCTCCATTCGTATCGGTTCCTTTTAGGGAAA
>MJUT01062898.1:54939-89565 GCA_002080005.1 Gigantidas platifrons
TCTCCTTATTTTAACCATAAAAATTAAAGTACATTGTGTAATTAATATTTGCAATATTATTGTTTGAAATTTATAGTTCCCAAATAATGTAATTTATTAAAGCTACGGTCAATCTTAAGTTGAGCAACACGTACAAAAGAACGGAGCAGTAGCAGTTCCTGTCCAACTGGTGACACCTGTCGTGTTAAGCCCGTGTCATTTGTGTTCTAGTTTCGCCCACATACCGGTTCTACATTAACGCATATAAAACATTCTATTCCTGTTTCTGGTGAGATTATATTTTGTATAATTGCATTGTCAAGTAGAAAACTGGGGTCTCATTATTACTGGAGGTCAAAGGTCAATTTCTGTCAAATGGTTTCAGAATTCGTGTAAATTGAGTTTAATATGTGTATGAATCTACTCCGCCTACAAAAGTGATCGCATGCTATAATAGTCATGATTATACTATGTATGTTTATTTTAGGAGACAGATTTATAAAAGCAATAATTGCTTGTTTCTGAATCCTGTATGTAATTACTATGTTTGTTGTACTGTATTGTCTGATTATTTTCGAAATAAATATTGTTTAAATTAAAAGTGATAGAATTTTATCATAATTATCCGAAATATTTAATAAAATGACATGAATTACTAGTATAGCTAAAACGTCACATTTTGCTCGTAAGACGTAACAAACTATATGCATTTTAATTAAAGGAAAAAGCAGGTGCGCTCTTGACGAAAGCGTGAAACGCTCGAAATTTTGCATGACAATTTTACATCATATTTTCTATATGATGTCATATGAAAAAATACACCGTTTTGAAGAAAAAGAGGATATTTTCGAAAATTCCGAATTTACTTGCTTCTGTAAGATTCGAAGGAGTGGTAAATTTCTTCAAGTTAGACTTATAATAATTATAAAATGGGAAAACATTCGATTCTGATATTTGACCAAATAAAATAACTTAGAATTGTGTATAAAATACCACATTTTCACAGCTTTGGACCAACGCATAGAAGCGCCACGTCTGTTTTCGGATGTCTTGTAGAAATGTCCAACGTCAATTTGTTACGATTCCAAGTAACGAAACTGTCATTGTAAGACGTCATCTTATAAGATACATGTTTGAATTGTGAAAAATGGTGGTTTATTATAAAAGTACATATACTGAATGAGACACAGTGCAATTTGTTTAAGCGTGTTTCTGCTCTTAAAACGTCATTTGCAGCAAAGCCGAATGTCTTGCAGTTTTGTCCACTAAGCGATTTTTACGTTGTTAACGCTTTACGGTGATTGTGTACGTTGCTGATGTTCAACTGCTTTATACACATCGCACATGTGTTGGTTCGACTTGAAAGTTACTTGATATATATGACACACGACTTCTATATTATTAGAGATCTTCCTTTAACTCCGTCAAAGCTCTAAATTTAGCCATATTATGCCTTTGCAAAAATTGCTGGTTTAAATAAAATAGTGTGAGATGAAGAAATAAGATATAACTGTAGAAATAATAATTGGTAATTAAACATAAAGATAAATTAAACATGTTATTTACAGATGATATGCTCACGGAAATCCCCAGAACTCTCGCAGTGGTATATATATACATTGTAAATGTACATTGAAGAAACTCCACGCCTCAAAAACAAAACTTTAAACCTATCAGTCAAAATAGAAAAATTCACCAAATAATTTCTTCAAATTCAGACGATCTTTTGGTCTTAGGTTTATCTTGTTACAACTGTGGTGATTAGCAGAATACAGAGCTGAGAAAACGTAGAATTTATTGGTAACCATGGGAGATTTACAATGGTACAAACTGCATATGAAAACAATGACGAACGTGTAGAATCTGATTCCGATACAATCGATTTGTTGAGAAAGGTATGGTGGTTGCAGTTTTATTTGACGATCCGAATTATGAATACTACCTTCAAAAACTGACAACAGGTTCAGAATTAATTGAACGTATTTTTTCTGATAGTTGGAGTAGCACCTCTGATCGTGGTTCAAGAATTATAAGAAGATTGTATTACGATATGGTACAAAGTAAGCCATTTTCATTCCAACTGATTCCTCGGAAAGCTGCCGTGTGTTATTCTGCCACGATCTGTTTCATTTGTGCTGAATTAGAACGAGATACACTTACTGTTCCGGAAGAGTTGCATCTTGATATAACTTCAGTCTTTAGATACATGTATTCAATCAATAAAAGGAATGTTACCATAAAAGCTACACCTTGATTATTGTTATACTACCCTCTCGCGAAGCGATGGGTATACAGTATTAGGAATAGCTGTCCGTCGGTTCGTTCGTTTGTTCGACACTTCGATCGTATCGATAAAACCGGAAAAGCAAAATAATAGATAGCAACACGGACACACACATATATAAAGACAGGCAGACAAATTGATAAATATATCTTGAACTGAATAAACACGCATTCAGGCGACATTGATTTTGATACCCGAATTTTCGTCCTAAAGCGTCGAAATTTGACGTTACCGTATAAGATGCAAATATCGTGCGTAACGTCATATTAAGAAAATTTCAGAATCCACATAAGATTAACACCATCTATGGTGGAGCTAGTGTCGCAGTCAATCTGAAGCCCGATTTTGACTGCTGATAACAAAAAATTGTTTTATTTAAGGAAGACATTGTTTTCGTATATTGGTGCCCAACACATATTGTGTTGTGTTTGTGTTTTGTTTTGTTTTGTTTTTCTTCGTCTTGTGTACCCTTTGTTGACGGTTTTTCTGAGTTGTCCATTTTTGATTGCCCTTAAAGTTGTTATTTTATTTTATTATATTTCGAATGAAAAGTTTCAATTCTACACAGGAAAATATAATTTTAACATCCATTTTTCTATTTTTGCAGGAAATCATTTTGTAAATTGTATTTAAGTCAACATCTTCATTGCTTGTCAGCATATTTTATCTATACATCTACAATGACATAACATACTATATATTTCAGGAGAATCAATGTAAATGTCATTTCACTCTTAGAAAAACTGACACCAACAAGATCTTGTGTAATCGTGAAGCCTATACTAATTATTCATGGGTATATAAAGGTAATATCCTTTAATAACTCATTAAAGAAGGTGGGACTAAAATTGGTCCTTCAAATTCCTTTCAAACTTTACTTGTTCAACTCTTTCAAACTAAAATCTGACCATGTGAAAACGTCATCAAAAATGTCTGATGGGTTCAATAAATACTGGCAGAGAGTTTGTTAGCTTCCTGTTTTTATCGTTGAATGTCGTTTCAACCCGAATTGATCGTGTAAACGGTATTGGATGCTCATTTCAACAATGTAAATTAAATAATTATTTGCAAATAATTTTATAAAGAAGAAATACTCATGTTTTTAGAATAACTAAAACTTAGATTTATATACTAGTACTATAAAATCTGACAAGGGTTACGTGTGTATGTTTGACGGCAGATTCAGGAAGTGTTTGAAGATACCAAAGGGGTAATCAGAATCCGTAAATCGAAGAAGAACAAGCAGCACAATGGCCAAAAGGATAAGGACAAACAACGATCTTCAAAACATACACATAAAACTAAGAATTGAGTAACATTTTTTCACTTATGTCGTAAATATTGGCTTTATTGAAGAAAGAAAACCACCAATCTACCGTATGTCTCTGGGAAACATCATCACATAAAATGTCGTCATTCCAGTAACGCATTGTGTGATTCCAGTAACGCATTGTGTGATTCAAGTAACGCATTGTGTGATTCAAGTAACGCATTGTGTGATTCCAGTAACGCATTGTGTGATTCCAGTAACGCATTGTGTGATTCCAGTAACGCATTGTGTGATTCCAGTAGCGCATTGTGTGATTCCAGTAACACATTGTGTGATTCCAGTAACGCATTGTGTAATTCCAGTAGCGCATTGTGTGATTCCAGTAACGCATTGTGTGATTCCAGTAACGCATTGTATGATTCCAGTAGCGCATTGTGTGATTCCAGTAACGCATTGTGTGATTCCAGTAACGCATTGTGTGATTCCAGTAGCGCATTGTGTGATTCCAGTAACGCATTGTGTGATCCAGTAACGCATTGTGTCACTAAATTAGTAATAAAAAGAATTAAAAAAACAATACTAAAGTAGGAATTTACCTAATTAATATTGGAATAGTTGTTCAATTAACAAATGATGTTTTTTAAGCATCAACTTGTCTTGAAGAACATTATTTCTCGTTATATGTCAGATGTCAGTTGAAAATGAAATAAGATTTGTTTTTCAGCTTTAAATAATGCGTCTTTTGACGGATATGGAAATTGTGTGGCTTTAAAATGTACAAATGGGTCAGAGAAAAAAGTTGCAGAGAGGTGTGCGTCATTACAGATACCAATGTGTGGTTGGTAAATAATAATTAAAAAACAACATTAGGAATGTACTCCTGTGACTTCATATTTTACTGTTTGTCAATATATACTAGTCAAAAACAGAAACGTTACACAAATTTCATGCCATATAATTTATAAGATAACAGCAGTATTTGATAACAATGAATAAATATTTTAAGAAACAACCTCTATGAAGATAGAAATGTCAAAAAAATTCATCAAGTGTCCGTTTGTCCGTTTAACAGCACACAAATTTAAATGAGTCAAAAAGTGAGGTATCAATAGCGGTTATGTCCACCTCTTACATCGATCACAGCTTGACACCTACGGCGCATAGAAGCAATGAGGTTTCTGATGAAGGCTTGGGGATGTTTGTCCATTCAGCAACAAGTGCCCTGCGGGGCTGGTCAAGCGTTTCCGGTGGATTTATGCGGTTGTGAACACAACGACCAAGTTCATCCCACAAGTGCTCAATAGGGTTGAGATCTGGCGACATGGCAGCCATGGCAGAACCCGGATGTGGTGAACGTTTAAGAAATCCATTGTCAACTGAGCAACATGACAACGAGCATTGTCTTGTTGAAACACGTGGTTGAAATGATGCCTACGACAGAAAGGCAGAACTACAGGCTGCAATATCTCGTCTCTGTAACGAACAGCGTTAAGGTTACCAGGAACGATTTTCAATTATGTGCATCCGTTGTGACTGACTCCACCCCATACCATCACACTTCCACCGCCAAAACGATCCGTTTCCTGCACACACGCGTCAGACAACCGTTCTCCACGGCGACGGTATACACGTGCCCTTCCATCACTAAATTTCAAACAAAAACGTAATTCATGCGAAAAAAGAATAGTCTGCCATGTCAAACGGTTTCATGTTACACGTGTGCGACACCATTGAAGCCGGGCAGTTCTGTGACGTATTTTCAGTATGGCTTCCTTCAATGGACGGCGTGTTCAATGTTGGCTCTTCCGGGTATACGCCTGGCTGTAGCTATTGCAGTCTCGAAGCGATTGCGCAGGTGTATCAGACGAATTTGCCTGTCCTGACGTAACGTCGTCGCTCGAGGTATTCCGGAACGAGGGTGATTAGATGTCGTGCCTGTGTTCCTGAGACGAACCATAAGTCTATACATTGTCATTCTGGAGGCATTAAAATGATTTGCAGTTTGTGACATACCTGCTCGCAACATGCCAATGGCTCGTTCCCGCTCATCTTGACGTAGACGGGGCCTTGGTTTACGTGTGAAATTGTATCGTTTTCAAATTCACCTTTTGTGACCTTCATAACAATTCAAACACACTGGGATGAAGCTAAATTAATGAAAAACTCAAAAAACTTCAATTTCGAAAAATGACCTAACACTATTCCTGAACATATGCAAACGAACAAAATCTATAAGAATACAACATAACATTTAAATGTTCAGACATATAGTAATCTCATTATGCACGAAGGTTTTAAAAAATGGTAAAAATTGATGTAACGTTTCTTTTTTTGATTAGTATATCTAAAAAAATTTGATTTCGCTCCTTTTAAAAATAGAAAATATACGTACATTGTCTGAAAAATATAAAATTTAAAAGCGGATAGAAAAGCGAGTCTTTGGTGAGATTTCTTGTCCTGTTTCGAAGAGAGTACAGATGAATTGTATATGTACGTATATTGTGCTGATCCTCCAATGTAAAAAATCCAAAGCAACAGACACATTGTCTAAAAAGAGCAGAAATAAGCGTCATTCTGATCGTTTTTGGTAGAGTCCTCTGAGAAGTCCGCGGTTATACTGATACAGTTTCTTATCGTCGCTCTACATGAACCAGGTACCAGAAAAACTATATCTTGGTCAGTGGCGGAATACAACAATCCAGTCAGTTCTTTTCACGCCTCAAATATAAAACGTACTTGTTAAATATTATTACCACAACAATATAACATAGAGAAAGGAGTATGTGCACCCTATGTTGCCAGTTTCACTGGATTGTCCATTTGTGATTGCCCCTTCGGTATTCTCTAACGTTGATTTCCATGTATTGACGAAGGTACGACAACAAGGATGCTCTCTCCTATTTTTACCTGTCCAAGTGGAATTCTTGTTGTTCATATGATCAAATTGCATGTCTTCACGTTTTTTGTTCCGTGTTGTGATATCCGCTGCGATCTTCACTTACTCTCGTCTTTACTCTCATTTGTTGTGTAGATAGTTCATGTTAAATTTATGTTAGTTGTATTTATTTTCGTATACTGGTGTCCAACACGGTTTCCGTATCAAATGCTGTCCATGCATGTTTAGTAGTAGCACTACTAGTGTCACTGGTGGAGCAGGAACTTCTAACCATTCCAGAGCACATGAGTTCACACGCTGTATTTTACTTCTAATGCCGCTATATTATATCAAAGAAAACAACATGTGGAATAGAAACTGTTTTCCTTTCCAGACCACCTCCAGTTTGTTTAGGAGTTCTTGTTCATCTTTAGTATTCTGTGTAGTTATTTGTAGATACATGTATGTCCTATTTCTTTGGTCATTGTATTTTCTGTCATTAGATGCATTGCTTCTGATTACCCTTTTGGTATCTTTTATCTGCTAGGCTTTTCTTCGTATAAATGGTGACAATAAATGGAATGTAGAAAAATTTCTTGTCTACAAATCAATGCCTTTTTAAATAAGATATTTTATTTCTGTGTAACAGGATTGCCTAGTGAAAACGAATTATCTATTAATTCAACAACAAACTGGAATAAAAGTCAAAGCAATTGTAAAGATCCACATTCTAAAGAAAATAATGCTACTGACATGTGTAAAGTAAACAAAGATACCACCGAAATAGGAATGTGGACGAATATTTTCCGAGTTGAGATTTCGAGTCATGTAGATCATGGTAATACATTTTATAATAATATACGAATTCATTTATTTATTTATTCATTTATTAATCCTGCAATATTTAAATTTGCTTTGCAAATATAACATAAATGCTTGATTCGTCTAGTATACGAATATCTCTTCAAGCCCCGTCCATTACATAACTACTTGTGTATGTTCTCTGCGCTCCGGTGTAGGAGGTACAATATATACGAACACAGAACCAATGCGAATAACCAATGATGAAGGACAATTCTAGTATAGAATTAATCCGGATGCAAAATAAAACAATACCAATGTTAACGAAAAGTCGTAACCCAGTATTTCCGTCCGACAGTTACATTTATATATTGCAATGTTGTCACTTAGACGGGATATAAAAAAGGTTTGAAGATTTACCAATTGTGTACGTAATTATTGTTTGTCATTAATGAATATCTTCATAAAAACGTAGATATCACGCAGGAGACGTTTCTTGAATAACCTTCATCATAGTCATTTAGAAGTCTTTGGAAGCAAAACAAAAAACAAAAACAAAAAACAAATGGGCGTAAACGGGGTGGCCAATATCTGAACACAGACAGAAATCAAACTTCTTTTGTGTGTGTCAATTGTCGTAAATATCAGATTAGTAGCGGAAATAGGAAATTGAAGAATAAAGTAGGACAATAAAATGAAAAACAAAGCATGTCACACTATCAGTTCTAAAATATAGCAGTAAAACAGTAGGAGACAATATCAATATCCTTAACATGCAAATGCAAAAGTGGCGGAACTAAATTAGCTTTATGTGACCAAACCTCTCCTTTTAATTTATTTGTATGATATTTCAGGGGATATGATTAAAATGACAGATATATCGTCTTGTGCAGTTGTCAAATGTCTCAACGATCAAACAACATTCATACATTATTATACCAACTGTAATGAAACGGCGGAAGCTTTTTTCTGTAAACCAGGTAATTAATTTGATCTAATCTAATTTTAACAAATTCGAGATCATCAATGATAAGGGAGATAACCTAGACAGACATCAAAACACTTTATGTATACATATGTTATCTTTTGTTCAGTAGATTTAATATTATGCAGCTAAAATGCAACTTTATGCAACATTATTCAGTATTGTAGATAAATCTGGACGATTGCAGGATGGGCGAAATATAAATGAAAGCATGATTATGAAAAAGATTGAGTGATTGTTATTTAATGCCAAATGAGCAATTTTCAGCTATATCATGGCGGGAACAAGTTACATTTGAAGATGTCGGCTTTGTACTAGATCAAGACGTTTAGTTGGATTTTCATAGCGTTAGCTCATTAAAGCAACAATCTGCTGATAAATATGTTACTCCACTTGGACACATTAACCCGATTCCGATCTGACCATCACTTGCTCGTATTCCTTAACACGGCATGCTTCGCAGTCTTTGGTTTGTCTTTGCTACCGTTTCTAGTTCTGTTTCGAGATACACACAACAACTGTCTTATAGAACACAGAATCTTTACAGTACTGATAGTGCATTGACAACGGTTAATACGGGTATGCATTGATATAAACTGATCATTTGCCATACTTGACTGTATATATGAGTAACACGGATGGTGTCTTATAAGGAGCAGGAAATGCTTACCCTTTGCGAGTACCTGAGTTCACCCCCATTTTTTGGTGGGGTCCGTGATGCTCATTTTTTTAGTTTTTTGTGTTGTCCTATTGTGTGCTTTTATCTTACGATTTTCGCATGAAAACTATGTTCGGTTCGTCTTTACCTCCAGTTGTTTCTAGGAGTGCGCATGTTCTATTTACGTTATGTGTGTGTGTTTGCTTATAGTGGTGTGCACCACATATTGTATTTTTTTTTCTCGTCTTGTTGACAGTCTCTCTCTCCCCAGCAACTGACAGAATCTGATTAGATCTAATATCCAAATGAACTCCTGATCGATCATCCAATAAAAACATTTCTAGTTTTTTTAATGAAAAGCATATTATATTGACCATCACTTTTAAAACGTTCTTTTTATAATACAGGTACAGAAAAGTACTAATGTTTTATTTTATCTCTTTTAACATCCATGATGATTCGGTGTCTCCTATTTGAATTTCATTTGTCTTCTTCCTGTATGGGTCGTCGTGGTCGTGCAATCAGTGCCTAAAGTCGTGAATTTGAATTCCGCGCATGGCGAGGTGTATTCGATCCAACATTATGAGCTCATGTGACTTGCGGCAGGTCTGTGGTTTTCTCCAGTTTCCTCCAGCAATAACAATGACCGTGACGTGATATAACTGAAATATTGTTGAATTGGCGTTTAACACCATCAACATAACCCCCTTCTTCTTTCGGCATAGGATTACAACAACACACACAATTATCTCACTCTGTTATATTACATGTATATGCAATGTCCATACTATCTAGATGATATAATTTGATACTTTGCATTTGTTTCTCAAAGCAGGTGGTCGTTCTGTTGATGTGTCAAACACTCGTAAACCACCGTATACAACAGCTGATATTACACCCACCATGGATCAACACGTTGGTAATAAACCGGATGCTACTAATATTGGTAAGAATACATTAAATGTCACAATGGTATTCAACGCCACTTTCAACAATATTTCAGCTATATGGTGGTGATCAGTTTTATTAATGGAGGAAACCGGAGTACCTGGAGAAATATACCGGCCTGTCGCAAATTACTGACAACGTTAGTAGTGATAGGCACTGATTGCAAAGGTAGTTATAAATCCAACTACCATACGATTACGACCACGATTACCCCATTAAATACCATGTGTAGATAGTGTTCGATTATAATAAACTGAAAGGTAAAATAGATTACTCTCTTGCATGACCGCATCATTTCTTTAAGAGGTTAAGCTTGGTCCTATAAAACTAGTTTAACCCCGCTACTTTTATTGAAGTGCCTGTATCAAGACAGGAAAGTGGGTGGTCATGTATTTATGTTTTCGGGTACCGAGTTTGCCTCTTTCTACGATTTTTCTACTTGATGTTTTAAATTTTTTTTTTTATTTTTTTTTTCATTTTATCGCTTTTGAATATTTTATGGATATTTTTAATATAAATCTTATCACTTGAAGTGTGTGCCCATGTCAGTAGAAATATAACCAACGACCATACATAAACATTTCAAATCTGATGAAATGAATGCTTTTATTTCAATATCATTATATTATATTTTACTTGGTAAGAAATGATTAGAATGTTAATGAACATCTGAAACTATCTAACATTACACTTAGATACAAATTAAAGTAAAGGAACAGTCCCTTTATTGTTGTTCGTTTTATGGATTCTGCTTACTCCTTTTGTATCTTCAAACTCTTCTTCGTACATTACCTGTGTCTATATTCTATTTGACTTTATTAATAAGCTGGACCGTAATAATGTAAACTTTAGGATTTTCTCTCGAGCAGGTCGTAAATTGGTTTGCCGACTATAACATAGCAAATAGTTCATGTCACTTCGTACAAAATGGCAGTTGATGGACCGGTTGGCATAATGGGAAATACAAGTACTCCAGATCTGCTATTGTTTGAACTCGACCGAAAAGTGTGTGTGGGGAAGTGGGTCAGGAGGTGACCGGATAGTTCAGGTCAAGCATCAGGAAATAACCTGAAAGTGGGAGATCAAGCCTCTGAATATGACCGGATAGCGGAGGGGGGAGGGGAGGGAAACTTTCAAAACCGACAAGCAATAACAACAAAAAGTAATTTGTACTCAAAGCATACATTTGTAGCCTTAAATCTCGTGTTGTACGTCACATTGTCTGCTTCCATGCTAAAATTTCAGCTATTACTCAATTGTATGCTCCAAAAAGTGGGGTCTGTACTCGCCATGGACGCGAGGTAATGTCATAAACTATAGTGGTGATGAGCAGTGATTGGATAGGTAGAGGTCAATCGAACTACCACTATCATAGCAGCTGCGGAAGAACCTTTATGTTAGTCACATGCATGTAGTTTTTACTGAAGTGAATTTCCACAACGTTGTCGATACTGGAGTGATTTTTGTGATCTTGTTTTAACAATAAAGTTTATATTGTTACTCGTTGTCTGGAGCTCTTAATTCAACATGATTATTTTTTGTAGGTCTTATTTGTGGTGTTACAGTGGGTGGTGTGGTCTTGATTTCTGTAATCGTCATTATAACTTGCAAAATGAGGTGAGATTTAAAGTTTTATTTAATGTATTGACACTAGATCTAAAATTCACATGGCATTGAATTTATCCAAGCTTAACAAAATAAACAGGTAAACAGTGATATTTACACTTTAACCGCTCACAAGCATATATTACATTATATATCCTGCAAACCAGTATTAGCTTACCACACGAGAAACTTATTAAAGATATTTTGTTTTCTTGGGAGCCAGAAACCCAAAGGGCCTACAAAGGATGGCTAAAATTTATGTTATTACCCTTATTATCTAAAATAGTGATTCGCGGTAACGTTAAATTAGCTTCAATTTACAGCCTGTATAAGTATGGATTTTAGATACCAAAGCTGTATGATTTCCATTGGTTGTATTCTGTTTTATTTTACAGGAAAGTTGGACCATTTAGAAAAAGACTATATAATGAAGATAATATTGAAATGAATAATAGTATAGATTTTGCAATACCAGAGTATCACGATACAGTGTTAAATACCAGCAATGAAAGTGTTCCGAAAGATGCTATCCGTAACAACACAGGTGAAAACACATCCACTGAGGGATAAAGACAAAATAAGACGTATTCTTCAAATCATGAATACGCTGTTGTTGTTAAAAAACACACAGCAGGTCCAGCAGGTCAAGCAGCACAGCCAAGGGGGATGGATTTGGAGGAGGGTGAAAATCAAAGTCAACGATTTGAAACTGAAGATGAATACGATAACCTAAAACTCACAGTGGATAAGGGGGAACAACAGATAGAAAACAATGTGTATGACAGTAGTCTTGGGGTTTGTGATGGGGTTGATCCAACGTATAACAGTATTAAGATTGGCCCGGTCAATAACGATACGACATATGACCACACAGCTAATATTGTACAAAAGCAGGTCAATAATGATACGACATATGACCACACTTTTTAATGTTGTACAAATATGACGTTTCTGCTATGACCACGTATCTAATATTGTGAAAAAAAAGACGTTTCTGCTCCACTATAAGTCCAGCACTGTTGTTTGTCAATTTTATAGTTCTATGTTCTGTTACTTCATTTTGTTTCCTTTACATTTAATAATTGGAGGAGGTGACAACACCGGGTATCTTCGGAATTTGACCTCCATTACAATGGAAAATTTGAATTGTATTTTTGTGGTTATGGTTATGGTTTTTAACGCCACTTTCTACAATATTTTAGTTATATCGTGGCGGTTTATTTTTGTGAAATAAAGTAATACTTGTCTTATATAGCTTGAAAAAATAAAAACAGAGATCTGATTTAAGTGTCAACAAGGAACAGAGGTGAACTTAATTACTATATATATCCTGTCATAGAAAATTTCATATGAGTATTGAACCTCTTTTATGAGGTCACCTGTTTCAGAAGGTAACGTTTTCTGTCCCAAAGGTGACCTCTTAATACAGGTTTGACTGTATTTTAACTTCTGTTGATTAGACATCAAATTATTAATTTGTGTTGAAGTCTATAAGTTAGATTCGTGAGGATTATGCTTGTCTTCACCTTCGAACATTTTTTTTCAAATCAAAAATGTTAATTATTGATTTGTCAACTACATAATGTGATGTCATGCCGGGTAATACAATTGTACAAAAGTAACAATCGCTTGATGTTATTACTCTAAGGTAAATGTAGAAATGTTGTTTGTAAATTTTACAAGTTATATCTATAGTTTGATTCGTTATTGTAATTTTTTATATAAAATATTTTGCTTTCCTCTGATGATTTCCTCTAGTGCACTAAATTTCATATCTATGTTTTTAGCACAACATTATTAACTCAAAGCATGCTGAAGTAATTTTTTTCACTGGTAATATTTTTAGTAATAAGGTATATTTTGTATTTGTCAAGAGACCTATATCAGTTCTTTAATGCAATATTTCATCTATATCGTGGCGGGAGCAATTTAAGTTACATTTCGATGTGATGGTGTCAACTTTGTACTAAACCAACACGGTAACAGTTCAAGTCGGCACTAGGTCAAATCGTCCTCAGTCAAATCGGCCCCCAGTCAATCGACCCCAGATCAAATCGTATAATATTGAAGTGGTCATGCGAAAGATAAAAATAATAATTACAAATACCTTTCTAAACCCCCATTCCTGTCCTATGTTTAGTGATTATTTCGATCATGATTGATTGGTGTTACATGCAAATAGTTTGTATTACAATTGTGTAAACAAGGAGAGTTATCCTTATAATTGGGGTGTTGTTTGACCCGAAACCACGATCTACCGCACTCGATGCGAGCACGATAACCATTACACCACTAATGCCGCTTGCCAAGCGATGGCAATTGCCTACATCATCAAGGTGACATATACAGCACGACAACCAACGTAATCTAATTAACATTCTAATATGACGTCCTTCGTTCGCTTTGCAAACAAACGAGCGATCAATCAGATGACAAAATCTCATTAGCACATGCCGGTACACATTTACATATTTCTACAAAATGTGTTTCAATATTCAGTGTAATGTTCGATGTTGCCATTTCTCACAACCATCGCATTAGATTGCTTCATGTCTGTGTCTAACAACCTGCTTGCACTCTATGAAATCACTGGCCATTGTGCTTAATGCAAGTCATGATGGTAGCAGTTTTATGCAATTTCATTACCAGCTTGGACAAGCGTATGGCTTCGTAACAAGTTGTTAGTTTAATATCAAGAATAGGTATCATTGGCTTGGGTCTCCTTGGTGTGCTTCTGATTAGAACAATAACAACAAAAAACTAATCAAGTAGCTAATATTGATTATTACACAAACAGTACATCTATACTTTACAAAGAAATGCTTGATTAAAAGAAGAAATTAATTATTACATGGACACAAATAATTACCCTCACTTAAACGACAGAATTAAACAATATCGTTTCCGATTAATGTACTGTAGTGTTTCTTATCTCTCAATTATTCCTAATCAAAATGTCGTTGTCAAAACTAATAATAATAACTTTTTTTTTAAATGGTGAGGCTATTTTGATTAATGTAGGAGCGATTTTGTATGGGGCGATTTTGTTAAATGCGGGGCGATTAGACCAGGTACCATGAAACCAGGTGATAAAATCACAAAATAACATTATATACACGTTTGTTGACATTTTAAATCTATATTCACTGAAAATAATCAAAATATCAAAAATTAATCATATGCGACTTGCAATTAAAACATGCAAACACAATATTACTGATACGGCTGCTCTATCAATACAACTGACTTTCCCGTGATAATTGTATGTGAATGACTTTCTCGTCCTAAAAGTACATGTTATGAATTATCGTCTGCTCGAATTTGGCAGCATAAATTGTGTGCGACATTGTCCGCAAGCGTAAATGTAAATTACCGTCTTCCAATCAAAGTATACTAACGTATTTGTACTATTAGACATATCAGAATCGAAATAATTCATGGAATGTGTTTTGAGTTTTAGCATTGGTTGGGGGATGTTAGTACATTTAATTACTCGCCTCCTGCTCCGGATAAAATAATAATATTCGTCAGCCCATGTTAAAACTCAAAACACATTCTGGCTTCCATAATTTATTTCTTAATTATTTATTTCTCATTTTTTTCATCAATACACTAACATTTAAAAACTTAATGAAACAATGGCTCTACAGACGCAAAATGACGAAGAACACGTCTTTAACAAAATGTTGGTGCTGTATAAAATGGAGTCCATCTTCATAGCTTATGTTTTACGATCGAAATACATATCTAATTTCAAACTTAGAGATATTCATTACGTTCTTAGGAGTGAAAGATTGTTTAAAATCAAGTAAGCAATTATTCAGCCATATCATGGCGAGAAGAAGATACATTTTTATGAGATGATGATGATGTCTGCTTTGTAGTAGAACAACAAGAGTTGGATATTCACATCGCTAGGTGTGCTAGCTCACTGGAACAACAGTCTTCGGGTAGACATGCCACTCCACTTTGACACATTATTCTGATCCCCTACAAATACAAATAACACAAATGCGACATGAGCCCCTCTACAAATACAAATAACAGAAATACGACACTAACCCCTACAAATACAAATAACACAAATGCGACATGAGCCTCTACAAATACAAATAACACAAAAACGACACGAGCCCTCTACAAATACAAATAACACAAAAACGACACGAGCCTCTCTACAAATACAAATACATGTAACACAAAAACGACATGAGTCCCTACCAATACAAATAACACAAATGCGACATGAGCCCCTCTACAAATACAAAGAACACAAATGCGACATGAGCCCCTATACAAATACAAATAACACAAATGCGACATGAGCCCCCTTATAAATAGAAATAACGCAAATGTGACATGTGCCCCTCTACAAATACAAAGACCACAAATGCGACATGAGCCCCTCTACAAATATAGATAACACAAATGCAACATGAGCCCCTATACAAATACAAATAACACAAATGCGACATGAGCCCCCTTATAAATACAAATAACACAAATGCGACATGAGCCCCTATGCAAATACAAATAACACAAATGCGACGTCTAAAAAAACAAATATTGGAATCCTGCATCAGATTGTTGGACTGAAGCAGTCAGAACGTAATGAAGAAAAGTTTGAAAATTCGAAAAGGGTTATCTGAAGTCGTAATTCGTAAAAAGATAGACAATACAATGGTCAAAAGAAAAGGACAATAAAGACAAACAATGGTCGACATAGAAAGCTAAAGATTGATCACCAATAACTATAGTCCTTACATTTTGTACCGTATCATATTTATACCATTTAAACCACGACAAGATATTACTGAAATACTACAAGATGTCGTTACACACTAATCATTCAATCAAGCAATCGTACTATTTAACCGAAACCATATTAAACCAAAATAATTTATTTTAAAGTAGGTTTCTATTACCCTTGTGAATTATGGGCTTCCCAAATCACTTAGAATACATTACTAAGCCATTTTAGTCTCTGTAACATATGAGTTCACCCCCGTTTGTAGTGGTGTTCGTGTTACTCGACCTTTAGTTTTGTGTTTAGTGTTTTGTAGATCATGTTTTGTCCTTTCTTCCTTTTTCTGTTTGTCGTTGTGTTGTCTGTCCTTTGATTTACTGCTTCTGATATCCCATTTGGCATCTTCAAACTTTTCTTCCATAACCGTAATGGCGGAGGGCTTTGCCAAATCACTTGGAATAAATTGCTAACCTATTCTTTGTCAGAAAGATAATTATTTTGAAGACTGACCTACAAGTTCGAATTTATAAGGCAACTGTGAGACATGGCATAACATCTAAAGCATTTTCAATGATATGTCGAGATGTTTCAAACTTTATATGAAAGTTTAGGTAGACATCATGATAATCGTAGATGGACACTCTTTTTGCGGTAAATCGTGGGTTCGAGCAAACCAATGAACGTAAAATTGGTATTTGTTGCTTCTCTGCTAAGCACGCAGCACTAAGGATAAAGAGCAAAGACTGGTTTGCTCTCAATCAGAATAACGTGTCAGAGGGGAGCGACAAAAATGTCTACCCGTTGACGTTGACTGTTGTTTGAATGAGCTAGTACTATAACAATCCAACTCGAGCGTCCTGGTCTAGTACAAAGCGGGAATCATTATCATGTCATCTAATGTAACTTGTTTCTCTATGCAATAGCTGAAGAGTTTCCCCCCATTTGGCGTTAAACAACAATCACTCTTTCCATAATCGCATGCATAATACCAATAATAACACGGTTGTTTTTCAGAATATCATACAAGTAGAAATAAAACATAAATCAATATTTAAATCTTGTTTGGAGATAAAAAGTTAGTTTGTGTGATAAAAGTTCATTAGAATGTTGTGTAACCACGGCTGCCTATCGATTTAGACATCGTATATATGTCAATCATGGCCGTCTTCATCAAAGTTATTTTATTTATTGATGTTTTATACACAATGTTTACAACCATACAGTCAACAGGTAGGTAATATTAATGAAATACTTTAAAAAAAAATAATTACGTTTTATATGGATTTAACAAGAATATAACAGAAATTGTTTTGTTATATTTAGGACAAAATCAATCAACTTCCTTCTTCCTTAATCAGTAAGATTATTAGAAACAAAGTATTGCTTGATAAAAGTTTTTGCTTTGACTTTTCTGTTGAGGCTCTTTGGTTTTATTGCTCCCAAACTTTAAACTATTTAACTTTCCAATCTGTCGGTTTTGAGTGTACCTGATGAAAGTTATTCCAGAAACGTGTCGTGTGCACTAAATCTACGTTTTCATTAAAATCTCCATTCGTATCGGTTCCTATTAGGGAAATCAAATGAATATGTAATAAACGTGTACGATTTCAACTGAACGTTGTTTGTCTGATTATTTTTTTTTTTCAATTGTTTTCTTTTTGTTTTCTTTTTTGTTTTGGTTTTGCATTTGTTTGTTTATTTTTAATTTGTTTGTTTTTTGTTTGTTTGTTTTCATTATTCTCATTTTTTAACAATTGACTAAGGAATTAAATATCACGAACAACCAGAATTGTAGTTTCATCATCAGTTTTTATTGGGAAAAAAGACAATTGTGTAAAGTTCTCCAATAGTATTGTGACGTGGTAAATTTTGGCAATTTAATTAACTTTCTCTTATATATAAGAAGAGTTTGAAGATACCAAAGGGGCAACCAGAATCCGTATATCGAAGAAGAACAGACAACATAATGGCCAAACGCAAACGTATAAAAGGACAAACAACGATCTGCAAAACATTACATAGAAAACTAAAGATCGTGTTCCACCAACCCTACTAAAAATCGGAGGTGAACTCGGGTACTCCGGAAGGGTAAACAGTTTCTGCCCCACTAGTGGCACCCGTCGTGTTATTCTAGCCACAAGTCATGAATGAGGAAAGGTCCGGGAAGTGTTTACGACATACATTCACGTGTATGGAAATCCATATGTACATTCAAGTGAGTGAGTGATAAAACAAATGTAGTGCGCACGATGTCATTCTATCATAACCTCCATGGTTCACATTGTATGCTTAAAGCCAGAGAACATAAAAGCCTTGGGAGCTATACCAGGTTTGACCATACAGAAGAGGTAGCTTATTGTGATTTTTAGTGATTCAATAAATTAGTATGTTATCATGTAAAATATACAACTACAAAATGCACTATACACACTACGTCAAAACGTTCCCGCCCTCCCTATGTTTATAATATTTATTATTACTGATAAAATAAGTAAAACGCTGTAGCAATTTTTAGTACACTATTACTATGTATTAGCCCACGGTCTATATAATAAACCATATATATTTAGTAGTTTATTCGTCCGACTGATTGGTTATAACGTTTGATAAGAGGAAAACTCTTAAAGATTGAAAAAAACCAATTTCACTATTTTGGAAAAGGACGATTTGCTCATATTTCGTCCGATTGATTGCTTGTAATGTATGATATGAGAGGGAGATCACACAGACTCTTCAAGATTGAAACTAACAAAAATTCAATATTATTTTTCAACATTTTTGAGAAAGGGATGATTCACTTATTTTATAGAATGTTGAAAATAGTCTTAGGATTAAGAAACTCCATATCAACAAAACGATAACAACAACCTACAATGCCATTACAAATATTGTATATCCACGTTGATAGTTTATAACCTACACGTGTATGCTTAATTTGATTTGTTGCAGTCGTGCCTTTATCAAATAAATTTCGTGTATCGTTTCTTTTGTTGATTAGTATATGATAACAATGACCAATTGTTTTATGTGTGAAGACTATATAATCTTGCTGATAATCTTTTAAATCAGTATGTGTCAATCATGGTGGTCTTGATCAAATTTTCTTTGTTTGTTTCTGTTTTATTTACAAGATTAGCAGCGATACAATTAACCGGTATGTAATAAAACATTTGTAGAAAACAAATAAATGTTTTCTTTCAACTGAACGAATTGAATACATACATTTTGGGGTTATATTCATGAGAAAATAATTATACATGTACATGTACTTCCTTCTTCCTGAATCAGTAAGGTTGTTTGAGGCATTTAAAACATGGACCATTGAAATTATGATGGAGTATAGCACGTAATTGTCAATACAAAAGGAGGAATGGCCAAATGAAAAATATAACTTGATGAGACACAGAGGTGAACTTAGGTAGTCCGAAAGGATAAGCAATTCCTACACCACTAGAGGCACCTATCGTGTTACTCTAGTTACAAAACGGGTAATAAGTCATGAATGAAGAAATGATTGGGTATTGCCTACGACAAGCGAAACATACCCATGGTCATTTGTGACATTGACATTTCTTGACTGTTAACAAAACATGGCGACGACCTTAAAACTTCAAGGAATATCGTAGCAACTGAGAGATATATACTCCATATGTAGGTGCTGTTGGAATGTTGCTACATATAAATGGAAAGTTCACAATTGGAATTTTTTTATAATTTCTTTTGATGTAAGGTTTCGTTATCAACCGCCCCTCACTGTCAATGTCGAGATGAAGCAGACATTGCTGTATTTGTGGTATATTTAAACTGGAGAATCTTGCAAAAAAACTAAAGAGCCGAGTAGTAGAATAAGAGTTGTATGGAGACAGATGACCCAGTTGTGAAAGTTAACTGATCTGTCGACTAGATTAGTTATTACTACGCAATGAACTGCATTCAACAAATATCAACATCAAATAGATGAGGCCTTTTGGTTTTTCTTTGTCCAAAAGACTGTTAAATTATTAGGCTATTCGATCTTTTGATTATGTGCGTGAAAGCGTGAATTATGACAGTTATTCCAGAAACGTGTTGTGCACACTACATTAGATATCTACGTTTTTATAGCCAAGTTTAAAATACAAATAGAAACATTACATATTTACTCATTAATTTAAAGAACTAAACTTTTTTTCAAAGAAGGACTAACATGGTTTGAATCTCAAAGATGCTGTGCATCCAAATCTGGACATCTTGCAACTGTAAATGATACAATTGTTAACTGCCATACCATTCCACCAGGGGCTAAAACTTTTTGGACTGGAAATGTACGAAGACCATCAGAATGGATTGAATTGCAAGGTAAACTCAATGAAGTGGAGAGATACACATAAAAATATATATTCCGACAAAAGTTAAGCACCACCCTATATTTTTATCGATATATTTTTTTACATCAAAACAATGAAATAGATATCACCATTTTTCTTACACTTCTTAAGAGACTACACCACGGGCTCTAAAATTACCAATCTACGAAGTATTTATCATCCTGAAAGACGTGACTATGACGTGGCAAAAATGGGGTTCAAAAAAGGAGCTGGAAAAACGTAAAACCAGTTTGTCTTTGATGGAAGTTTTTAACATTGCATTAAAATGCAGAGTCTTCAGATTTTAAGAACTGTTAAATGCATCTATTGTGCGTATTAGTAAGGCATAAAAATCAATAACGAGTATACCCACCGAGTTTATTGAGAACTTCTGTAACACGCCTCGTCATGCTTCGCACAAGACTCCTAAGCCGTTCTTAGGGGAACTGGTGCCACTCCTGTAAGATAGCAGTTTTTAATTCGTCAATATTTTGACATTTTGGATTGCGTTGATTAATTTTTCGGCCAATAGAGTCCCATACATGCTCAATAGGGTTCATGTCTGGCGACATCGCAGGCCATGGAATTGTCTGAACAGCCTCTTGCTTTAAAAAATGTTGTACAATTCGGACTCTATGTGGCCTAGCGTTGTCGTCCATGAACATTGGCCTGTCAGCCAACGCATGATTGTCGAAATGGGGGACTACGCGTGGAGCGAGCACATTTTCACGGTATTTTTGACCTGTCAGATTACCAACAAGAACGGAGAAGTCCAACTTACAGTCAAAGGAAAAACAACCCCAGACAGTTACAGACTCCCCCCCCCCAACCCCCAAAAGCAGTTGTGTCCAAAATGTGGTTGTCCTGAAATGAAGTGTTTCGTTGGCGCCAAACCCTTGCACGACCGTCGGTAGGGCGTAACAAAAAACGACTTTCATCAGACCAGTGGACCCGTCTCCATGTGCGAATACTCCACCCCAAATGATCATTTGACCAGTCAAATCGAGCATGGCGATGACGTAATGTCAACTGTGGACGTTTTATGGATCGTCTCGCTCGCATTCCCTTATCGTGGAGGCGTCTGATTACAGTGCGTGTGCTAATGTGGCCTCCAAACTCTAAATTACCACGAAGTGCACCAGCTGTACTGAACGGCCGTTGCCGCGCCCGTCTGGATATGAGCCGGTCATCTCTCGGCTTCGTTTTGCGAGGTCTACCTGCACGTCGACGGTCAGTAACATTCCCCGTTTGACAAAAACGCTGCATCAGTCGTACAATTATGGAATTGTTAACCCTGAAGTAGCCTGCCACCTTTCTATGGCTAAAACCACCGCTATGCATGCCAACAGCTTGCCACCTTTCTGGTATGGTTAATTTTCGCCGCACCATACCAAACCAATAGAAAATGAAACTTAAAACTCTACACAAAAGAAAATCAGCTTTCGTTCGCAAACACAAATGTTGAATAGTACACGTGGCACTTTACACACCCTGTCATATACACATAAATAAAAATCTATCAATAACCTGTTTCACAGGTAAGTAAGTATGTGTGTACAGGTAACGAACACAGTAAACCGATTTGAAGTAAGTTCATTATTAGAAAAGATATTATTGAAACAAGCCAAGTGGGGCTTAACTTTTGTCTGACTATATTTCAAATAGATTTGTCATTGTGTGAGCTTTACTTAAGTATAATTAGAAAAGTTTGAGGATATCAAAGTGGTAATCAGAAGCCATACCTAGAAGAAGGACAGAGACTACAATGGCCACAAGAGAAAGGACAAACAATGATCTACAAAAAACTACACAGAAAACTAAAGATTGAGCAACACAACTCCACTAAAAACCTGGAGTGGATTCGGGTATTGAGGAAGAATACAGTTCCTGCTCCGCTAGTGGTCGCCGTCGTGTTACTTTTAAACAATACAAATATCATCTAAAATGAAAATCTTGTTTATTAAATCAAGCAATATTGTTAGCACAATATCTCTTCTCACATCAGTATCTGAACAGTATCATTTTCAATAATAATTTAGACAAGAACAAAGTACACATACTAGTAGTTGGTAGTGGTGTAAATGTATAATTTTCAATCAAAAATCGTCATTGTTGGCATTGAAGAAAATCGAATTGATTGAACGATGTACTGGCGACTGATCGTCGATACAACACACAATACCAACGATATTTATAAGCGACAGGTCGTCAGTACAACATGTTCAACGCACACAATCAATGGGTTTTATACGCGATTGAACGTATATGTAGCATTTTAAGATGTCCACTAGTTTAAACTGTCCGCCGGACAATATTTGATATGTTAAACTGTCCGGCAGACATTTTGAGGCTATTAAATAGTGTCCGAAATCTTGTTCTGCCATTTTATAGTGTCCCAGGTTGTTGAAATGAGTCCACTGTAATGGGGACATAATTTCACAGTCTACAGATGTTTAAAACTGTCCATCGGACAATATTTAATATGTTAAGTTGTTCGAAGGCAGTTTCACAGTAGAAAAAAGACAAAATCAAATGGGTAAGTATTACAACATGATAATGAATTAAATAACAATAAACCGCAATTGCAGGGAAAAGTGCTGCATATGGCCATTTGATAAAAAATTTATTAAGCAATGATCCTTGAAGTAAGGGAAATAAAACAAAAATCTTTGTAACTTCAAATAAAGTGTAATGACAAGTGAAGAACCAAACATGTAGAAGTAAGCTTATGTGCATAAATCAAGCAATAAAAGAATATATAACTAGATTGACGACTTTTGGTATTGTTTCAGTGGTAATATTCGTAAATACTGTTTTGTCTATATCTGCATTTTCGTGTACTTTTGGGTGGTGTGACTACAATATTTTCTTCTAACACAGTTATTTCTTCCTCCTCACTATGCGGAATAAAAATGTCATCCATTTTATTTTGTTTACAGTATGACAATTCAAGTTGACCTATGTAAGTTTATTCTTTCTTTTCATAATTAAAATGAACCTTGAAACAAACGCTCTTAAGACTTAGTACTCTTTTTAGGACATCTTTTCTCAGTTAAAAAATGCTATTTTAAAGTGTCCGGCTGGACAGTATTTATCAGTTAATAGCATGGAATAATGTCCAGATTAAGGACAGTATTTAATAGATGTAATATTTTATTATGTCCTATTTTAGGACACAATTAAATAGCATCGGACATTATTTCATATCAAAATTGCTATGGAATAGTGTCCGGACGGACAACTTAAAACAGGACAGAATTATTTCTTACATATATACAACGCACTTAGGCAACCATTCTCATTGGATTTCAATAATCATATTTGAAAATAATATGATAATTTATATTATTCTATATTAGTAAATTATTTAGTATAGATTTCTACCTCAATCATTTTTTTAAATAAAAAGACGTATTCACCGCCTCAGATTTAATATTCACCGCGGTAAATGTCACGTGTTACTATTTTTGGAACATCGGGAATTTTTTTTTAGGAATGTTCTATTTTAATCAACCATTGTAAAAAAGTAGTTCATTTGCGCATCCGTCAATACAAAAACAAAATGTCGTCTGTAGATGCAAACGTATCGCCGGTGCCCTAAACCAAGATTTGCCACTTTTTCGGACGGAATATCAAAAAATATATTAAATGATAAAGAGTCAGATAATAACATGGTGATGTAAACAATAATGTAGCACTACTCCAGGACAGTGAACATGTAACTTTTTTTTTTATTTCAGAATACCACTATTTCTTCAAAATATAGAATAAAACAATTATTGTCTTTTGATTCTGTAAATGTGTGGATTAATTGACTTTTGAAAAAAATGATATTCACTTCGCCCTTTCGGGCTCAGTGAATATAATTTTTTTCAAAAGTCAATAAATCCACACATTTACCTCATCAAAAGACAATAATTGTATATTATTATATTTTAGGTTGTTACGAGCTTAATGGTATTATGTCCTATCATAACAATATAAGTGAATGCTACCAATGGTGCCTCCATAAACAACAGAAGTCATTTGAGTATTTCTCATACAAGGTAACAAGTCTTAAACTCTTCTCCTTGTTATAAACAATCAAAAGAAAGTACATTGTGTAATAAATATTTGAAATATTATTGTTTGAAATAAGCTCCCAAATAATGAAAGTTATTAAAACTAAGGTCAATGTTAAGATTGAGAAACAAGTACCTGACAAAAGAACGGAGCAGCAGTTCCTGTCCAACTGGTCACATCTGTCGTGTTAAGGCCCGTGTTATTTGTGTTCTAGTTTCGCCCATATCCCCTATCAATGGATGACATCCTGGTTTTACATTGACGCATATACTACATTAGATTCCTGTTCCTGGTGAGATTATATTTTGCATAATTGTTTTGTCTAGTAGAACACTTGGATCTCATTAATATTAGAGGTCAAAGGTCGATTTATGCCAATTGGAGAATACGTGGATTCAGAATTCGTGTAAATTGAGTTTTTATATGTAGGAGATTTTCGTTGAAGTATATTTAATGTCATTGTATTCGCTTATTCTTTAGCAAGTGTTTTAGGGTATTCAAAATTCAAAAATACTCGGAATTGTCATTTAAAAGACAAATATATAAATAAAGACAAGTATTATTTTCATCGTTACAAAACATCATTATGTCATTTGTTCACAAAATATTAGAAATAGAAAAATATATAGATATCTAATTTAGATCACACTACTGATTTCAGGAATAACTCTTATCAGGTACGTTTATAGTCCAAATATTGCAAAGCAAAATAAGACAAGTGTTTGGGAGTAAGTAAACCAAAGGGCTTAAACATGATAGCCAAAAATCAGCTAAGACTACCTCTGACGGATGGATCTTGACCTTAGCTTTATTTGATTTTGGGTATCATGTGACATGATGATACTATATACTATCTAATATTTAAATGTTGGTTAGAGTCATCAGCTCTTCTTCACTAACACTGTACATGACGACTTCTCTGTCACGAATGTTAAATATACTATGCATACTTTCAAAATTATAGCTGTTCACCAGGTTGTGTGCAGGTTGACATTTTAATCACATGCGACCGCATCATGTCACTAAGGAGGAGGGGTTGGGTCCATGAAACAGTTCATGTTGCTAATCTTTTTTGGTTTTATTTGTCTGTGGCCTGTGTTTTTTATTTCCAATGTTGCCAGTGATTCTGGATTGTCCATTCATGATTTCCCCTTTGGTTTTCCCTAGCTTTTACTTATATTTCAAGCTCAGCAATATAGATGCGATCTACATAATCACCAATCTTAGAATTATTTAGTGAAAGGACATCATCTATATACCGGACCGTGATATCAATGAATTGGGTTAGCTTCTTTTGTTTTTTTTTGAGAAGCCCCTGTATGAAGTCTGCCTCGTACAAACAAGGAATGAATCGACGAGAAGAGAAGCATGGTTAGCATCCCTAGAAGTCACAACTGTCTGTTGAACAACACTTACCCTAAGCATAGCGAATGGGTTCTTTATCAAACCCACAAGCATTTTTGATGATATAAATTTCAGAAAACAGATTGTTTTTTAACAACTAAACAGACTGCCCCTTACCTCTGATATAGAAAGGAGATATGAACCACAAACTATGCAATATATTTTTAAGTATTATTCTTCTTAATTTGTCTTTTTTCACAATGTTTAATTTAAAAAAGGTATTGCACATTTTTTACTTCATTTTATTATATGTTACATGAATAGATTCAATACTACACGGGGAATTATAATTTTAACATGCTTTTTGTAGGAAATCTTTCTTTACGCTGATATTAAATAAAATAAAATATAGAAAAAGTCAATACATGTATTTTCATTATTTTATATACACATCTGCAACGACATGACACAAATGTTAACAGCTAAAATTGATATACCACAAACTCTAAGATTGGAAAAATATACAAACTAGTATACACATGACACGTACTTCTTGGTTTTGTGTTCTCTTCTTAAATGTTTGGTATTTAACATATTTTATATTTCAGGTGACTCAATGCATATGTCATTTCAAAAACCCTATTATAAAAACTGGCACCAGCAAGAATTTATGTCTTACTGTAGAAAATCCTGGTATTTCGTGGGTATATAAAGGTAGGATTCCATTAAAGAAGATTAAGGTGCGTTTAAACGGTCAAATTGTTCTTTCAAATTCGCTTCAAACTTTACCCGTTCAACTGTTTCAAAGCACAAATTTGAAATTGTGAACAGATTGTTAAGCATGTTTGGCGTGCCCATCAAATCTTTGAAGATAGTTAGGTACTCCCATTTTATTCAACACGTTTATTGAGGTTTCAATACAAATCGATCGTGTGAACGGCGTTGGATGCTCATTTCAACAATTAAATTTAATTGATTATTTGCAAATAATTCCATAAAGAAGAAATATTCATATAGCATTCATAGAACTAAAATTTAGAGTTATTTAAAGCTCTAAAATATGAAATTATGTATGTTTATGTGCACTAAAATTAGTAACAAAAGCAATGAAAGAAGGAATTTACCTAATTAATAGTTGTTCAATTATCAAATGATGTTTTTAAGTATCAGCAAATTTTGAAGGTTGATTGATTGATTGGTGTCTAACGCCATTAGTCAGTTGTCACTTGAAAATTAAATATGATTTTTTTTTTCAGTTTTATACAATGCGTCTTTTGACGGATATGGGAATTGTGTGGCTTCAAAATGTACAAATGGGTCACAGAAAAAGGTTGCAGAGAGGTGTGCATCACTACAGATACCAATTTGTGGTGTGTAGATAATAATGAAACAGCATTAGAAATGTTTGCGTGTAACTTCATATTTTACTGCTTGTAAATTTATTCAAAAATAATTATTACTTTGCTTCTTTTACATACAGACAATATACGTACATTTTCTGAAACTTTTTAAATTATTTGTTCGAGCTTTAGAACAGCTGGTAGAAAATCGAGACTTTTCTGTTTCTAAGCGAGTGCTAATGAATTTTACATTTTGAGACAATATACGTATATTGTGTTTATCCCGCAATGTAAAAAAAAATGCAAACTGTCTAAAAAGAACAGAAATAAGCGTAGTTCTAATCATTTTTTATTGTGTCTTCTGAGAACTCCGCGCTTATACTGTTATTGTTCCTACCGTCGCTCTACTCGAATCAAGTACCAGAAAAATCCTATTTTTGTCAGTGGCCGTATTTTATAAACAGTATCCAGTCAATGCAATTTGACTCCTTAAATACAACAAATGCAGGATAAGTATTATTATCCTAACAGTATAACATAGAGTAAGGAGTATCTTTCAATAAGAAGGATATTGGTCGGGAAATTATCTCCATGTATTGACAAGGTACAACATGGATGATCTCCCCTGTTTTGCCTTTCCTAGTGGGGTTCGTGTTGTTCATGTGATTAAATTACATGTCTTCACGTTTTCAGTTCCGGGTTGTGATATCTGCGTAAAATTTGATGGTCGTTTGTCTTTAGTCCCATTTGTTTTGTAGGGAGTTCATGTTCTATTTATGTTATTTGTATTTATTCATGTACACTGGTAGCCAACACGATGTCTGTATCAGATGATGTTCATGTCGTTTAACAGTAACATGACTGGTGCCACTAGCACATGAGTTCACCCCCGATTTTTGTGTGTTTTACTTCTATTAACGTTAAGCTATACCAAAGTTACTGCTTTCCATTCCTGAACACCTCCGGTTTTAGGTGTTTGTGTTCCTCAATCTTTAGTTTTCTGTGTAGTGTCTTGTAGGTCATTGTATGTCATTTTCCTTTGGTCATTGTATTGTCTGTTCTTCTATTCATAACTTCTGATTACCTCTTGAATACCTGCAAGTTTTTCTTTGTATGAATGGCGACAATATATGGAGTGTAGAAAATTTCTTGTCTAGCAATCCTTTTATAATATTTTATTTCTGTCAAACAGGATTATATAGTGACAACGAAGTATCTATTAATTCAACAACAAATTGGACTAAAAGACAAAGCAATTGTAAACATCCACTTTCTAAAGGATATCATGCTACTGATATATGTAAACTAAACAAAGACATCACCGTCAAAACAGGGATATGGACGAATATTTTCCGAGTTGAGATTTCGAGTTATGTAGATCAAGGTAATGTATTTTATAATAATAAACGAATATATTTATTTATCCTGCAATAATTACATTTGTTATGCAAATATATTATACGAATAAATGCTTGAGAGATCTAGTATACGAATAACTTTTCAAGCCCCGTCCATTACAGAACTACTTTTTTATGTTTTCTGAGCTCCGGTGCAGGAGGTACACAGAACCAATGCTAATAACCAATGATGAAGGACATTTCTAGTAAAGAGTTAATCCGGAAGCAAAATATAACAATACCAATGTAAAAGAAATGGTGTAACCGAGTATGTCCGTCCGACAGTCAATGAAAGTGATACATTTATATATTTCAATGTTGTCACTTAGACGGGATATAAGAAAGATTTAAAGATTTACCAAATGTATATGTAATTATTGTTTGTCATTAATGAATATCTTCATGAAAAAAACTTAGGGCCCGCGTGGCTCAATGAATTAAGTAGTTGGATTACCTAACAACTCATACATGCCTATCACCAATAGAGGGTCCGGGTGGATCAATGAATTAAGTAGTTTGATTACCTAACAACTCATACAAGCCTATCACCAATAGAGGGCGCGGGTGGCTCAATGAATTAAGTAGTTTGATTACCTAGCAACTCATACAAGCCTATCACCAATAGAGGACCCGGGTGGTTCAATGAATTAAGTAGTTTGATTACCTAACAACTCATACAAGCCTATCACCAATAGAGGGCCCGGGTGGCTCAATGAATTAAGTAGTTTGATTACCTAGCAACTCATGCAAGCCTATCACCAATAGAGGGCACAGGTGGCTCAATGAATTAAGTATTTGGATTACCTAACAACTCATGCAAGTCTATCACCAATATGGCGTGGGTTCGTGCCCAGCATTGTATATTACAAGAAAGGGTGCACGCGACTCACAGCCGCAAGTAATAAAGTTTACCAGTTACTTGCCCATGGTCGGTGATTCTCTCCGGGTACTCCGGCTTCTTCCACCACTAAAACTGGTCGCCATGATATAGCTGAAATATTGCTGAAAGTGGCGTTAAGCATAATAAATCAAATCAAATCAAATCAATCATTAAAACTTAGATACCACGCAGGAGACGTTTCTATAATAACCTTCATCATAGTCTTAAAACAGTGGAAAGACAAACTTTAGAAGTCTTTGGGAGCAAAAAAACCCTCAATGGGCCTCAACAGGATAGTCAATTTCTGAACACAGACAGAAATCAAACTCACTAACTTTAGTGTATTGTATGGTCAATTTTATTAAGAAAGGACAAAGTTTACAGCATACAGTTGTATCAAGTACATTTCACTACAATCTAGACACCTTTGTAGTGTTGGACATTGCTTGTATTGCTAAATATAATTGCAACTACCATGACTATTGAAACAACGACATCGTGACAATTTGAAGATTATGTTTGTATTTTACATATGCGTTGTTATTTATACAGAATAACCTTTTTCTGTGTTGTTTTTTTTTTATTCATTGTCGTCAATGTCAGATTAGTAACGCAATAAATGAAAAACAAAGCATACCACACTATCGGAACAGTTCTAATATATAGTAGTAAAACAATAGAAAGAGAAGCAAAATCTATATTCCCAGCACACAAATACATGGCCGCACCAAAAAAAGTGACGGGGTTAAACTAGTTTTATGTGACCAAACCTCTCCTTTTAATTTATTTGTATGATATTTTAGGGGATATGATTAAAATGACAGATGTATCGTCTTGTGTAATTGCTGAATGTCTCAACAATGGACAAACAAGCACGAATCGTCATATCAACTGTAATGAAACCGCGGATGGGTTTTTCTGCAAGTCAGGTATTGCTAATTTAAGCTAAATAAATTTGACACTACATTACATGTATTAATAATAGCTTGTAAAACGTCAAAGTTGAGGATAAGGGTGGAAATCGATCAGACTCAATGATAACAATATTCTTTGTATGTAGCTAGATTTAAACAATTGCACGCTCCATTGCAACTTTGTAGGACACATTTCAGTATTTTAGCAAAATATGATGAAGGCAGGCTAAGAATGATAAACAAGACACCCGCTATATATATATATTTATTTATTGACGGAAAAATTAATGACGTTCTTCTTCTTCCAATAAAGTTCATCCCTCAGTGGTCCTGAGTATCATCAAACTTGAGTGATTTCATGTATGGTGCTTACAAATATTAATGTTAGTGTTGTTTCTTGATATGAATTCATTTTTCCGGGAACAAAATATTAATAATAAGTACTTTTTTTATATTAAATTGTCGTCTTCCAGTGACGTAGTTTACAGAGAACGCTGGTGACATTAACACGTACAGATTCTTGTTTAAGTTGCTAGTATCTAAATGTCATCATATTTCTTTCCCTTTAAATTAGAGTTCTATTAGAATCGAAATTATACATGATGAACTGTTATAGACGAGCTTTATTTTCATATTTCAATGAGTTCGTATAATGAATTAAATTCATTTGCAGGTGATAATAGCTCAATAATGTCTTCAGCTGACTGCATACGTCAAACTACAAAGGTCCACAATATATCTGAACCACACTCGACAGGACAATCTACGATACCTAGTTCTATTTCGAAATATCCATTTTCAAATAGTCGTCACAGTACTAAAACATGGAAAACCGATAATAAAGGTAAGGATTTATATATTGACTGATTAATTTGTGTTTGACGCCAACCTTTGCAATATCTCAGCTATATCGTGGCTTGATGATTTATGTAAATAATCATTTAGTAAAATGAAGGGGTTGCAATAAAGCAAACTTATATTTTATCATATAAATAGAAAGCAGTCATGTTTATATCTCGTGTCAATTAGATGACGATACCACATAAAATACCACACATTTCAAATAAAATGTACAATGCAGGATATTAAATACATTACTTTAGATAAAACATTCAAATTAAAGATACAACTGTTGTACTCTTGGTTTAATATTTGCTCCCTTAATTGTAGATTTTACAATTAAAAATCACCTTTCCACCTTTTCAGAAAAACAATCTATCGTGGATCTTATTTTATCAATCTTCTTGTTGTTTTTTGCTTTGTTTTTGCCCTTCTTATGGAATATATATAACATAAGAATATTTATTGTTCGATGTTTTTTTTTTCTCAAACCACATAGGAGGTGTAATGGTTAGCTCGCTTGCCTCCAGTGCTGTAGATCGTGGGCTCGATCCCCGATCAGCTCAAACCATAGACTATATACAATTGGTATGCGTTGCTTTTCCACTAAGCACACAGCATGAAGGAGAAAGAGCAAATACTGGTTGGCTCGGAATCATGATAATGTGACCTAGTGAAGCGACGTGTCTATAGGCGGACTGTTGTTTCAGTGGACTAACAATTTAAAAATCCAACTAAGTGTGTTGGTCCAGTATAACACGGACATTTATTATCATCTCATCGAATGTATCATGTTCTCGCCATGATGTATCTGAAGAATTGCTCATTTTAGCGTTAAACAACAACCCCTCACTCACTCATTTCGCTATTTTCTATGTCATTTATTCCTTGATATCAGTAGTAATAAAATAACAATAGTAAAAAATTGGAATGTGACATTGACCTGTAATCTTTTGACCTTTAAAAAATATGTCTAAAGAAGGTGTGGGTTGTCATGATGTACGGTTCAGAAACGTTAATGGGGAGAAAAAACTGCCATTAGATGTCGTTGGATCCATTTTTTAAATATATAATGAGGGATATTCTAATTACTAATTAAGTATCTATTATTTCACAGTGTAATATAACAATAAAATCTTACTTGATATATAATTGTAGAAATAAGTAACGTCTCCGTTAACATAACAGTTTCAGCATCAGCTACAAAGTTAGATGGAAATTCTGTGTCCAAAACTACAAGATACTCCACTTCCCTAGGGACTGCTAAAACGAGTGCCAAAATGCCAGGTAGTACAATTTGTTTTATTAAAAGAATTGTGTATTACTTTATTTATAGTATTCCATATGTGTCCATTCCTCAAGCGTGTGTGAGTTAGGTCGTTGGATCTAACAGTTCATACAAGCCCATCACCAATACGGCGTAAGTTCGCGCCCAGCTTTGTAAATTACAAAAAAGGGTGCATTCGACTCGCAGCCGCAAGTGATAAAGTTTACCAGTTGCTTACCCAGGGTCGGTGGTTCTCTCCGGCTTCCTCCACCACTAAAACAGGTCGCCATGCTATAGCTGAAATATTGCTGAAAGTGGCGTTAAACGCCAAAATTCAAATTCAAATTCATTCAAGCGTGTGCAACCAAAGCTATATCAAACAAGGTTACGACGCTCCTATGATGCAGACATCCCTGCAAACATTCTACGATCGTCATTACGAAGTAGTTGCCCTTTTCGAAATATCTATTTCTCAAATGTCAATGGATCTTTTTCTGCTTTGCGTAGATGTTTTTGCTTTCCTCTATGGCCGATAATAATTTTACCTTGACCAGATTTGAGTAACACGGTGGTTTTCTTAAGAAACAGGAACTTCTTACTCTTCGTAAGCACCAGGGGTCATCCCACCCGTTCTTAGTGGGGCCGGTGTTTCTCATCTTTTTAGTTTTCTGTATTGTTGTCATCGTTCTGTGTCTTGTGCCCAATGTTGCCTGTGTCTCTTGGTTGTTTATTCTTGCTTGCATTTTCCGTTTTCTCTAACGTTTGTTTATTGAACACATACTGTTTAAGCAAACTTTTAAAGGATGACATATGTATAGAGTATACATTAAATTTTATTATATCATGTTATGTTGAACTTGTCTACATCACCTGACATGAAATCATGGAAATTTTTCAGAATGTTCTTATATTCAATCTGAAAAGCCAGGCGTTATTTTTAACATGATTGACAGCTTATGCTGATTCTGTTGTTAGGGTCTTCAGTGTTTGTCATCCAGTTTTATTCTTGGAAAAGGGTTGGGGGTGGGGGTGACTGTCGCTGAAGAAGTTAAATGAAGGAAAGTGAATATGATCCAATGAGGTAATATTTGTAATTTTCAATCTTTAAGATCCATCCAATTGATTAATCGGTGTTTAAATTGGTTAACAACAATTCAACAATTTTTCCAGCTATCTTGTACATTAAATTGATATTAAGTAGTACATTTGATGTTTATTATTCCACTTACTGTAGCTCCTGGATATTTCTGTCTGTGATACATCCACAAGTTAAACTAACCTGGATTTACAACGAGTTTTGTGATCAATGATTTGATGTGAGGAGCGGTTGTTCGTTTTGTTGATTTTGGTGGAATTGTTGACTATCTTTATTTAAACCTGAACCTTTTTTTTTTTTTAATAATTACCACGAATAATGTTTAATGTAAATTTCAATAGCCATAACTTTAGTGGTGATAGGCACTGATTGCACAGGTAGTTGAAAATCCAACTACTATATACAATCACGACAACGACGTCCCCTATAATGAAAATGATAATGTATTCTCTTCTGTATCATCTAGATGAAATAATTTAATACTTTGCATTTGTTTCTCAAAGCAGGTGGTCGTTCTGTTGATGTGTCAAACACTCGTAGACCACAGTATACAACAGCTGATATTACACCCACCATGGATCAACACGCTGGTAATAAACCGGATGCTACTAATATTGGTAAGAATACATTAAATGTCACGATGGTATTTAACGCCACTTTCAACAATATTTCAGGTATATGGTGGTGGTCAGTTTTATTAATGGAGGAAACCGGAGTACCTGGAGAATTCCACCGTCCTGTCGCAAATTACTGACAACGTTAGTGGTGATGGGCACTGATTGCAAAGGTAGTTATAAATCCAACTACCATACGATTACGACCACGATTCCCCCATTAAATTCCATGTGTAGATAGTGTTCGATTATAATAAACTGACTGGTAATATAGATTACTCTCTTGCATGACCGCATCATTTCTTTAAGAGGTTAAGCTTGGTCCTATAAAACTAGTTTAACCCCGCCACTTTTATTGAAGTGCCTGTATCAAG
>MJUT01062898.1:121218-153437 GCA_002080005.1 Gigantidas platifrons
GTTGTTTCTAGGAAAGCACATGTCCTATTTGCGTTATGTGTGTATGTTTGCTTATAGTGGTGTGCACCACATATTGTAATTTTTTTCTCGTCTTGTTGACAGTCTCTCTCCCCCCAGCAACTGACAGAATCCGATTAGATGCCATATCCAAATGAACTCCTGATCGATCATCCAATAAAAACATCACTAGCAAAGTCTTCGAGCATTTCTAGTGGGTTTTTTTAATGAAAAGCATATTATATTAACCATCACTTATAAAACGTTCTTTTAATAATACATGTACAGTAAAGTAATAATAAATTTATTTGATGTGCTTAAGAGATTTTGATTGGATAAAAAATTGATGTTATTTTTCATAAACAAAATTTTTAACCGGAAGTCACATGTTGGGGTCTCAATTGGAAATTTTTTTAATTTTAATTCTTTTTAAGCAATTATTGTCCGACAAAATATTTTTAGGACAAGAAAAAAATTAATTGGATTGATCTCATTTTTTTTGGGTTCATTCGAAATAAACTCAAAAATGTGGTACACCCCCTTGCGTAACTCGCTTCGCGGGTTACATAGTGTATACCACATTTTAGAGTTTATTTCTTCATGAACCGAAAAAAAATGAGATCAATCCGTAAATGTTTTATTTTTTCTCTTTTAACATCCATGATGATCCTAATGATTCGGTGTCTGTTATTTGTATTTACATTTGTCTTCTTCCTGTATGGGTCGTCGTGGTCGTGCAATCAGTGCCTATTAAGTATAAAGTTGTGAATTTGAATTCCGCGCATGGCGAGGTGTATTAGATCCAACATTATGTGTTCATGTTTGTCAGTGACTTGCGGCATGTCGGTGGGTTTCTCCGGTTTCTCCATCAATAACAATGACCGCCACGATATAACTGAAATATTGTTGAAGTGGCGTTTAACACCATAAGCATAACCCTCTTCTCTTTCGGTATAGGATTACAACAACAAACAAAATTATCTCACTCTGCTATATTATATGCAATGTCCATACTACCACATCTGTTAGATCGTTATGACGCCAAACGTATATTTTAATCATATTTTTTTTTAGTAAAGGATGTTCTAATGACTGGTAATAAATGTTTATGTTTATTTTTTCAGGTACTGTAACTACGGCAGGTAGGTAGTTTTCTCAGGGTACTCCGGTTTCCTCCACCAATAAAACTGACCACCACGATATATTGAAATATTGTTGAAGGTGGTGCTAAGCACCACAACCCTAACGCTAACCCATGATTTCGCTCTGTGATCAATTATGCCTGTGATACCTCAAAATTTTTAAACTAACATGGATTTCCAGCGCCATATGGTGTCGTCTTTGTTATGTTCAATGATTAGATATTTGATGTGAAGGTTGGTTGTTTGTTTTGTTGATATTGGTGTCTATCATTATTTAAACTTAAACGTTTTCTTACCATGAAAAATGTTTATTATGAACAATAATAATAATAATAATAATAATAATAATAATAATAATAATGTATTCTGTTCTTTATAATTTAGATGGTGTAATTTAATATGTTGTATTTGTTTCTCAAAGCAGTTAGTCGCTCTGATGATGTGACAACTACTCATAAACCATCACATACGATAACTAATATTACACCCACTATGGACGAACACGTTGGTAATAACCCGGAGGCTACTAATATTGGTAAGAATACATTAAATTTCAGGGTTAGAGTTATGGTATTTAACGCCGCTTTCAACAATATTTCAGCTATATTGTGGGGGTACCCAGAGAAAACCACTGATCTGTCGCAAGTCACTGACAACGTTAGTGGTGATAGGCACTGATTGCATAGGTAGTTATAAATCCAACTACCATACGATCACGACCACGATGACCCCCATTACATTCCATGTGTAGATAGTGCTCAATTATAATAAACTGACAGGTAATATAGATTCCTCTCTTGCATGACCGCATCATGTCACTAAGAGGGGAAGCTTGGACCAAATAAATCTAGTTTAACTCCGCCACTTTTTATTGAAGTGTCTTTACCAAGCCAGAAAAGTGAGTAGTCATGTATTTGTGTGTTAGGGGTACTAATTTTGTCTCTGTCTGTCTAAGATTACTATTAGATTTTAAATTGGTTTTTTTTTCATTGTATCTTGGACATTTTCTATAAATCTCGTCACTTGGAGTATGTATCCATGTCAGTAGAAACACTTAGACAGGAGATGACCGAATAGTTGGGGTCAAGCCTCAGGAAATAACCGGAAAGTGGGAGATCAAGCCTCAGAATATGACAGGATAGCGGGAGGGTGCAAGTTTTCAAAACTGACAAGCAACAAAAAAAAAGTAATTTGGCCTCAAAGCATACATTTGTAGCCTTAAATCTCGTGTTGTACTCCACATTTTCTGCTTACATACTCAAATTTCAGCTATTACTCAATTGTATGCTCCAAAAAGTTGGGTCTGTACTCGCCACGGACGCTAGGTAATATCACAAACTATATAGTGGTGATGAGCAGTGATTGGATAGGTAGAGGTAAATCCAACTACCAAAATAATAGCAGCCGCGGAAGAACATTTATGTCAGTCACATGCATTCCGTTTTTACTGAAATTAATTTCCACAACGTTGTCGATACCGGAGTGATTTTTATGATCATGTTTTAACAATAAAGTTTATATTGTTACTCGTTGTCTGTAACTCTTAATTCAACATTAGTATGTTTGTAGGTGTTATTTGTGGTGTTACAGTGGGTGGTGTGGTCTTGATTGCTGTAATCGTCATTGTAACTTGCAAAATGAGGTGAGATTTAAAGTTGTATTTATGTATGGCAATATAATTCACAAACATAAAAAGAAATAAACAGATAAACAGTGATATTTACACTTTAACAGATCACAAACATATATAAATATATATATATATGGTTTTGAACTGGAGTTGCGATTATGATTAGACAAATTTGATTACGAATCAGTGCCTGTCATCACTAACGTTGTGAGTTCGAATCCCGCTCTTGACGATGTGTACTCGATATAACATTATGTGATAAAGTTTGTCAGTGACTTGCCGCAGGTCCGTAGTTTTATCCGGGTACTCCGGTGTCATTCACAAATACAGCTTACCCCATCATAGAACTGAAATATTGTTGAAAGTGGTGTTAAACACCACAACCTTAACCATAACCCCACATTTGATTACGAGTCCTCGTGTCAATAAATTTTGTATTTCACTTTTATTTGTAGGAATATATTATTTCCATAACAACGTAGATATCTAATTTAGTGCACACGACACGTTTCAGTAATAATCTTCATCATATGATCATAGTCATAAGATTGGAAAGCTAAATAGCCAGTAAATCAAAGGGTCTAAAAAGGATAGCAAAAATAGTCTAAAACTGGTGCTTCGTTGTCGTACTGTTGAGAAGAGGCTAAAAAGGTGAAATCAGAATCCGTAAATCGAAGAAAGACAGACAACACAATGACCAATAGCAAAAAGGTCAAAAGGACAAATAACGATCTACAAAACATACATATAAAACTAGAGATCGAGTAACACGAACCCTCTAAGAACCGGGGTGAACTCATGTACTCCGGAAGGGTGGGCAGTTCCTATTCCAGTAGTGACACATGCGTCGTGTTAATATAGTTACAAACCCGGTGATAAGTCATGAATGCTAAAGTAGCTTTTCGCTTGTACCAGTATGGATTTTAGAATCAAAGTTTTATGATTTTCATAGATTGCATTTATTTCTTCATTTTTTACAGGAATGTTGGACCATTTAGAAAAGGACTATATAAAGAAGATAATATTGAAATGAATAATAGCATTGATTGTGCGATACCAGTGTATCACGATACAGTGTTAAATACAGACAATGGAGGTCTTCCAAAAAATGCTATTCGTAACAACACCGCTGAAAACACATCCACTGGGGGAGAAAGAAAAAATAAGACGCATTCTTCAAATCATGAATACGCTGTTGTTGTAAAAAAGCACCCAGCAGGTCCAGCAGGTCCAGCAGCACAATCAAGCGAGTTTCATTTGGAGGGGGGTAACAATCAAAGTCAACGATTTGAACCTGAAGATGAATATGATACACTTAAACACACAGCTGATAAAGGAGAAGAACAGGTAGAAAACAATGTGTACGACAGTAGTCTAGGGATTTGTGATGGAGTTGATCCAACGTATAACAGTGTTAAGATTGGCCCAGTCAATAACGATACGACCTATGACCACACATCTAATATTGTACAAACACAACTCAATAGCGATACGACATATGACCACACTTTTTAATGTTGAACAAAAATTACGCTTCTGCTATGATCACGCATCTAATATTGTAAAAAAGGACGTTTCTGCTCCACTATAAGTCCAGCACTGTTGTTTGTCAATTTTATAGTTCTATGTTCTGTTACTTCATTTTGTTTTCTTGACATTTAATAATTGGAGGAGGTGAAAACAGCAGGTATCCTCGAGATTTTATTTTTGTGGTTATGGTTATGGTGTTTAACGCCACTTTCTACAATATTTTAGTTATGTTGTGGCGGTTTATTTTTGTGAAATAAAGTAATACTTGTCTTATATAGCTTGAAAAAAAATAAAAACAGAGATATGATCTAAGTGTCAACAAGGATCAGAGGTGAACTTAACTACTATATGTCCTGTCATAGAAAATTTCATATTAGAATTGAACATCTTTTAAGAGGTCACCTGTTTCAGAAGGTAACGTTTTCTGTCCCAAATGTGACCTCTTATTGCAGGTATGACTGTATTTTAACTTCTGATTAGACATCAAATTATTAATTTGTGTTGAAGTCTATAAACTAGATTCGTGAGGATTATGCTTGTCTTCACCTCCGAACATTTTTTTTCAATTCAAAAATGTTAATCATTGATTGGTCAACTACATAATGTGATGTCATGCCGGGTAATACAAAAGTAACAATCGCTTGACGTTATTACTCTGAGGTAAATGTAGAAATGTTGTTTGTAAATTTTACAAGTTCTATGTATAGTTTGATTCGTTATTGTAATTTTTTATATAAAATATTTAGCTTTCCTCCAAGTGACTTTGAGTTTTCTTGCTCCCAAAGACTTTTATAATTATTTGGCTTTCAAATATGTTCATGAAGGTTATTCCAGAAATGCGCTGTGTGCACTAAATTTCATATCTATGTTTTTAGCACAACATTAATTAACTCAAAGCATAGTGAAGTAATCTTTTTCGCGTAATATTTTTTATAATAATAAGGTATATTTTGTATTTGTCAAGAAACCTATATCAGTGTCATCAAGATATACTAAAATTTAATGAGTTATTGATAATTTTGTGGTTCTTTAATGCAATATTTCAGCTATATCATGGCGAGAGCAATATTTAAGTTAAAATTCGATGTGATGGTGTCAACGTTGTGCAAAACCAACACGGTAACAGGTCAAATCGGCACTAGGCAATTTCGTCCCCAGTCAAATCGGCCCCAGTCAATCGGCCCCCAGTCAATCGGCCCCAGATCAAATCGTATAATATTGAAGTGGTCATGCGAAAGATAAAAATGATAATTACAAATACCTTTCTAAATCACCATTCCTTTCCTATGTTTAGTGATCATTTCGATCATGGTTGATTGGTGCTATATGCAAATATTTTGCATTAAAATTGTGTATCCTTATAATTGGGGTGTTGTTTGACCCAAAACCACTATCTACCGCACTCGATGCGAGCACGATAACCATTACACCAATAATGCCGCTTGCCAAACGATGGCAATTGCCTACATCATCAAGGTGACATATTCAGCACGACAACCAACGTAATCTAATTAACATTCTAATATGACGTCCTCCGTTCGCTTTGCAAACAAACGAACGATCAATCAGATGACAAAATTTCATTAGCACATGCCGTACACATTTAAACATTTCTACAAAATGTGTTTCAATATTCAGTGTAATGTTCGATGTTGCCATTTCGCACAACCATCCCATTGGATTGCTTCATGCCTGTGTCTAACAACCTGCTTGCACTCTATGGAATCACTGGCCATTGTGTTTAATGCTAGTCATGATGGTAGCAGGTTTCTGCAATTTCATTACCAGCTTGGACAAGCGTATGGCTTCGCAACAAGTTTTTAGTGTAATATCAATAATAGGTATCATTGGCTTTGGGGTCTCCTTGATGTGCTTCTGATTGGAACAATAACAACAAAAAACTAATCAGGTAGCGCATTAATTATTACACAAAGAGTGCATCTATACTTTACAAAGAAATTGTTGATTAAAAGAAGAAATTAATTACATGTATTACTTGGACACAAATAATTACCCTCACTTAAACGACAGAATTAAACAATATCGTTTCCGATTAATGTACTGTAGTTTTTCTTATCTATAATATATATTATCTCAATTATTCCTAGTCAAAATGTCATTGTCAAAACGAATAATAATAACTTTTTTTTAAATGTTGGGGCTATTTTGATTAATGTAGGATCGATTTTGTATGGGGGCGATTTTGATAAATGCGGGGCGATTTGACCAGGTACCATTAAACCAGGTGATAAAATCACAAAATAAAATTATTTACACGGTTGTGGAAGTTTTAAATCTATATTCACTGAAAATAATCAAAATATCCAAAATTAATAATATGCGACGTGCAATTAAAACATGCAAACACAATATTACTGTTACGGCTGCTCCATCAATACAACTGACTTTCCCGTGATAACTGTGTGTGAATGACTTTCTTGTCGTAAAAGTACATGTTATGAATTATCGTCTGGTCGAATTTGGCAGCATAAATTGTGTGCGATATTGTTCGCAAACGTAAATGTAAATTCCCGTCTTCCAATTAAAGTATACTAACGTATTTGTACTGTTAGACATATCAGAATCGAAATAATTCATGGAATGTGCTTTGAGTTTTAGCATGGGTTTGGGGATATTAGTACATTTTATCAGTCGCCTCCTGCTCTGGATAAAATACTAATATCCGTGAACCCATGTTAAAACTCAAAACACATTCTGGCTTCCATAATTTATTTCTTAATTATTTATTCCTCATTTTTTTCGTCAATACACTAACATTTAATAAATTAATGAAAACAATGGCTCTACAGACGCAAAATGACGAAGAACACGTCTTTACCAAAATGTTGGTGCTGTATAAAATGGAGTCCATCTTCATAGCTTATGTTTTACGATCGAAATACATATCTAATTTCAAACTTAGAGATATTCATTACATTCTTAGGAGTGAAAGATTGTTTAACATCAAGTGAGCAATTATTCAGCCATATCATGGCGAGAAGAAGATACATTTTTATGAGATGATGATGATGTCTGCTTTGTATTAGAACAACAGGAGTTGGATATTCACAGCGCTAGGTGTGTTAGCTCACTGGAACAATAGTCTTCGGGTAGACATGCCGCTCCACTTTGACGCATTATTCTGATCCCCTACAAATACAAATAACACAAATGCGACATGAGCCCCTCTACAAATACAAATAACAGAAAAACAACACTAACCCCTACAAATACAAATAACACAAATATAAATGCATGTAACACAAAAACGACACGAGCCCCCTTATAAATAGAAATAACGCAAATACGACATGAGCCCCTATACAAATACAAATAACAAAAATGCGACATGAGCGCCCTTATAAATACAAATAACGTAAATGCTACATGAGCCCCTATGCAAATACAAATAACACAAATGCGACATGAGCGCCCTTATAAATACAAATAACACAAATGCGACATGAGCCCCTATACAAATACAAATAACACAAATGCGACATGAGCGCCCTTATAAATACAAATAACACAAATGCGACATGAATCCCTATACAAATACAAAGAACACAAATGCGACATGAGCCCCTATACAAATATAAATAATACAAATGCGACATCAAACAAAACAAATATCGGAATCCTGCATCAGATTGTTGGACTGGAGCAGTCAGAACGTGATGAAGAAAAGTTTGAAAATTCGAAAAGGGTTATCTGAAGTCGTAATTCGTAAATAGATAGACAATACAATGGTCAAAAGAAAAGGACAATAAAGACAAACAATGGTCGACATAGAAAGCTAAAGATCGATTAACAATAACTATAGTCTTTACATGTTGTACCGTATCATATTTATACCATTTAAACAACGACAAGATATTACTGAAATACTACAAGATGTCGTTACACACTAATCATTCAATCAAGCAATCCTACTATTTAACCGAAACCATATTAAACCAAAATAATTTATTTTAAAGCAGGTTTCTATTACCTTAGTGAAATATGGCCTTCCTAAATCGCTTAGAATACATTACTAACCCCTTTTAGTCTCCGGAACATATGGGTTCATCCCCGGGTTGTAGTGGTGTTCGTGTTACTCGACCTTTAGTTTTGTGTGTAGTGTTTTGTAGATCATATTTTGTCCTTTCTTTCTCCTGTTTGTCTTTGTGCTGTCTGTCCTTTTTTGATTTACTGCTTCTGATATCCCATTTGGTATCTTCAAACTTTACTTCCATAACCGTAATGGCGGAGGGCTTTGCCGAATCACTTGGAATAAATTACTAACCCATTCTTTGTCAGAAAGATAATTATTTTGAAGGTTGACCTACAAATTCGACTTGAAAAATAAATCTCTAAAGTAAGAATTCATATGACAACTGTGAGACATGCATAACATCTAAAGCATTTTAAATGATATGTCGAGATGTTTCAGACTTAATATGAAAGTTTAGTTAGACATCATGATAATCGTAGATGGACACTCGTTACATAATAAACCGCGCCAATGGTGTAATGGTTAGTGTGCTTGCCTCGAGTGCGGTAGATCGTGGGTTCGAGCAAGCCAATGATCGTAAAATTGGTATTTGTTGCTTCTCCGCTAAGCACGCAGCATTAAGGATAAAGAGCAAAGACTGGTTTGCTTGGAATCAGAATAACGTGTCAGAGGGGAGCGACAAAAATGTCTACCCGTTGACTGTTGTTTCAATGAGCTAACACTCTAAAATTCCAACTCGAACGTGCTGGTCTAGTATAAAGCGGACATCATCATCATGTCATCTAATGCAACTTGTTTCTCTATGCTATAGCTGAAGAGTTGCCGCCCATTTGGCGTTAAACAACAATCACTCCCTCACTCACTCTTACCGTAATCGAATGCATAATACTGATAATAACAGGTTTTTTTTTCAGAATATCAAACAAGTAGAAATAAAACATAAATCAATATTTAAATCTTGCTGGGAGATAAAAAGTTAGTTTGTGTGATAAAAGTTCATTAGAATGTTGTGTAACCACGGCTGCCTATCGATTTAGACATCGTATATATGTCAATCATGGCCGTTTTCATCAAAGTTATTTTATTTATTTATGTTTTATACGCAATTATTACAACAATGCAGTCAGCAGGTAGGTAATATTAATGAATTTCTTTAAAAAAATAATAATTACGTTTTCTATCGATTTAACAAGCATATAACAGAAATTATTTTGCTATATTTAGGTCAAAATCAATCAACTTCCTTCTTCCTTAATCAGTAATATTATTTGAAACAAAGTATTGCTTGATAAAAGTTTTTGTTTTGGCTATTCTGTTTAGGCCCTTTGGTTTTATTGCTCCCAAAACTTTAAATTATTTAACTTTCCAATCTTTCGTCTTTGAGTGTACCTGATGAAGGTTATTCCAGAAACGTGTCGTGTGCACTAGATTTGATATCTACGTTTTTATTGAAATCTCCATTCGTATCGGTTCCTATTAGGGAAACCAAATGAATATGTAATAAACGTGTACGATTTCAATTGAACGGTTGTTTGTCTGATTATTATTTTTTTCAATTGTTTTCTTTTTGTTTTCTTTTTTGTTTTGGTTTTGCATTTGTTTGTTTATTTTTAATTTGTTTGTTTTTTGTTTGTTTGTTTTCATTATTCTCATCTTTTAACAATTGACTAAGGAAGTAAATATCATGAACAACCAAAATTGTAGTTTCATCATCAGTTTTTATTGGAAAAAAATACAATTGTGTAAAGTTCTCCAATAGTATTGTGACATGGTAAATTTTGGCAATTTAATTAACTTTTTTTTTATATATAAGAAGAGTTTGAAGATACCAAAGGGGCAACCAGAATCCGTATATCGACGAAAAACAGACAACACAATTGCCAAATGAAAAAGTACTAAAGAACAAACGACGATCTGCAAAACATACACATAAAACTAAAGATCGTGTTACACGAACCCTACTAAAACAAGGGTGAGCTCAGGTGTTCCGGAAGGGTAGGCAGTTCCTTCCCCACTAGAGGCACCCGTCGTGTTATTCTAGCTACAAGTCATGAATGTGGAAATGTCCAGGAAGTGTTTACGACATACATTCACAGGTATGGAAATCCATATGTACATTCAAGTGAGTGAGTGATAAAACAAATGTAGTGCGCACGATGTCATTTTATAATACCCTCCATGGCTTACATTGTATGCTTAAAGCCAGATAACATAGAACCTTGGGAGCTATACCAGGTTTGACGAGGTAGCTTATTGTGCTTTTTAGCGAGTCAATATATAATTCAATGAATGTATATGTTATCAAGTAAAATATACAACTACAAAATGCACTATACACAGTTCGTCAATACGTTCCCGCCACCCTATGTTTATTATATTTATTATTACTGATAAAATAAGTAAAACGCTGTAGCATCTTTTGGTACACTATTATTATGTATTAGCCGACGGTCTATATGTTAAGCTATATATATTTAGTAGTTTATTCGTCCGATTGATTGGTTGTAATGTATGATATGGGAAGGAGATCACACAGACTCTTCAAGATTGAAACAAACAAAAATTCAATATTATTTTTCAACATTCTTGATAAAGGGATGATTCACTCATTTTATAGAATGTTGAAAATATGTTTTGTGAAGTCTTAGGATAAGAAACTCCATATCAACGAAACGATAACAACAGCCTCCAATGATCTACAACGCCATTACAAATATTGTAATATCCATGTTGATAGTTTATAACCCACACGGGTATACTTAATTTGATTTGTTGCCGTTGTGCTTTTTATCAAATAAATATCGTGTATCGTTTATTGTGTTGATTAGTATATGATAACAATGACAAATTGTTTTATGTGTGAAGACTATATATTGATGCTAATCTTTTAAATCAGTATGTGTCAATCATGGTGGTCTTGATCAAATTTGTTTTGTTTGTGTCTGTTTTATTTACAAGATTAACTGTGATACAATTAACAAATAAATGTTTTCTTTCAACTGAACGAGTAGAATAAGACATTCTGCTGTTATATTCAGGAAAAAATCATTATACTTCCTTCTTCCCGAATGAGGCATTTAAGACATAGACCATTGAACTTTTAATGGAGTATGGCATTTAATTTTCAATGCAAAAGGACAAGGAATGGCCAAATGAAAAGTATAAGTTGATGAGGCACAGAGGTGAACTCAGGTACTCCGGAAGGATAAGCAAATCCTACTCCACTAGAGGCACCTGTCGTTTTACTCTAGTTACAAAACGGGTGATAAGTCACGAATGACGATATGATTTTGTATTGTTTACGATAAGCGAAACATACCCGTGGTCATTTGTGACATAGACATTTCGTGACTGTTAGCTAAATCATGGCGACGACCTTACAACTTCAAGGAACCACAAGCTCTGGAATATCGTATCAACTGAGAGATATATACTCCATATGTAGGTGCTGTTGGAATGTTGCTACATATAAATGGAAAGTGCGCACTGGGAAAATTTAAATCATTTCTTTTGAAGTAAAGTTTCGTTAAAAACCGCCCTCACTGTCAATGTCGAGATGTAGGTCAACGTATGAAGCAGACATTGCTGTATTTGTGGTATATTTAAACTGGAGAATCTTGCACAAAATCAAAGAGCCGAGTAGTAGATTAAGAGTTGTATAATGACAAATGACACAGTTGTGAAAGTTAACTGATCTGTCGACTAAAATAGTTATTAGTACGCAAAGAACTCCATTCAACAAATATCAACATCACGTTCAAATAGATTAGGCATTTTGGTTTTCTTGCTCCAATGACAGTTCAATTATTTATCTGTTCCATATTTTGATTATGAACGTGAAAGCGTGAATTATGAAAGTTATTTCAGAAACGTGTAGTGCACACTACATTAGATATCTACGTTTTTATTGACAAACTTAAAATAAAAATAGAAACATTACATATTTACTCATTAATCTGAAGAACAATTTTTTTTTCAAATAAGGACTAACATGGTTTGAAGCTCAAAGATGTTGTGCCTCCAGATCTGGACAGCTTGCAACTATAGGTGATAAAATTGTTAGCTGCAATAACATTCCACCAGGGGCTAAAGCTTTGTGGACTGGAAATGTTCGAAGACCATCTGAATGGATTGAATTTCAAGGTAAACCCAATGAAATGGAGAGATATACATAAAACTATTTCAAATAGATTAGTCATTGTGTGAGCTTTACGTAAACACAATTAGAAAAGTTTGAAAATATTAAAATAGTAATCAGAATCCATATCTATAAGACATTACAATGACCATTAGATAAAGGACAAACAATGATGTACAAAAAATGACACAGAAAACTAAAGATTGAGCAACACAACTCCACTAAATACCTGGACTGGATTCGGGTGTTGAGGAAGAATACAGCTCCTGCTCCACTAGAGGTATTCGTCGTGTTACTTTTAAACGATACAAATATCATCTAAAATGGAAATCGTGTTTATTTTAACAAACAGTATTGTTAGCACACTATATCTTCTCACATCAGTATCTGAACAGTATCATTTTCAATAATAATTTAGACAAGCACAAAGTACAAATATTACAGTTGGTAGTGGTGTAAATGTATAATTTCCATTTTCAATAAAAATCGTCTTCTTTGGCATTGAAGAAAAGCTAATTGATTGAACGATTTATTGGCGACTGATCGTAGATAGAACACACAATACCAACGATATTTATAAGCGACATGTCGTCCGTACAACATGTTCAACACATAAAATCAATGGGTTTTATAGGTGATTGAAAGTACACACAACACTTTAAGGCAATCATTCTTATTGGCGACGGGTTAATACCTACCTGTGTATATTAATAATCATATTTGAAAATACACTGTAATATGATAATTTATTTTATTCTACTTTAGGTTGCATGCTTCTTAATGGTTCTAGGTTATATCGCAACAATATAAGTGAATGCTACCAAGAGTGCCTCCATAAACAACATACTTCATTTAAGCATTTCGCATTCATGGTAACAAGTTTTGAACTCTTCTCCTTATTCTAAACAATAAAAAGAAAGTAAATTGCGTAATTAATATTTGCAATATTATTATTTGAAATTTATTTTTCCAAATAATGTAATTTATTAAAGCTAAGGTCAATCTTAAGATTGAACAACACCTTCCCGACAGAAGAACGGAGCGGCAGTTCCTGTCCAACTGTTATTTGTGTTCTAGTTTCACCCACATCCCCCAATTAACGGATGACATCCCCGTTTTACATTAACGCATATATTACATTCTATTCCTGTTCCTGGTAAGATTATAGTTTATATAATTGCTTTATCAAGTAGAACACTGGGTCTCATTAATGTTGGGGGACAAAGGTCAATGTCTGTCAAATGACCTAGTTGTATCTGTGGTGTTTGGTGAGGTCCGTGTTTCCCATCATATTAGTTATGTTTTCGATCTGTGTCTTGTGTGCTCAATGTTGCCAGTGTCTCTGGATTGTCCGTTAGTGAGTGACCCTTCGGTTGACTCTAACGTTTATTTATGTTTCAAGCTCGACAATATATATGTGATTAACATAATCACCAAGCTTACAGGACATCATTTACGTAGCAAAATGTGAAAATTGAGGATCCTTCTTTTCCTTTTTCTTGAGATACCCTTGTATAAAGTCAGCCTTATACGAGTAAAGGAACTAATCGGCGAGAAGAGAAGCACAGTTACCATAGGAATGACGACTGTCCGATTTTAGACACTTACCCCAAACATAGCAAATGTGTTCTTTTTCAAATTTTCGAGCGTTTTGAAGATATCGATTTCAGAAAACATTTTGTTATAATCAGAGTGGGGTTTTGAACAACACAAGATTGTCCCTTACCAATACAAGGTACTGGTATCTACGTTGACTATTCTCTTTTAAAGAACAAGGTTGAATTAATTCCTTTAATTTTGAGAGGGGAATAGTTGTTCGTGTTGTTTAACCGTACCAGTATATGTGACTAGACTGGAGCACAGAATGTCTACCCCTCTGGAGCACATGAGTTCACGTAATTTGTGTGAGGTTCATGTTACTCAATCTTTAGTTTTCTGTGTAATGTTTTGTAGATCATTGCTTGTCTTTTATTCCTTTTCTCGTGGCCGCTGTATTGTCTCTCCTTCGAACTACTGTTTCTGATTTCCCCTTTGGTATCTTCATGCTTTTCTTGTAGGGTAGAACTTAAAATGCTATTGCTTGATACACTGTAAGAGGGTCTTGATTAAATGTACTCTAACATAATTCACACCACCTTTGGAATAGTTAGTGTCATGCACAGTAACTCTGAAGCCCGCTTTTGACTGCTGATAAAAAGTAGATATGAACCACAAGCTATAAAATATATTGTAATTTATATTACAAGGATTAACATTCTTAATTTGTCCTTTTATAAATGGTTTGATTTAATGAAGTCAATGTTTGCGTATATTGGTGTCCACCACATGTTGTGTTGTGTTTTGGTTTTGTTTGTCTTCGTCTTATGTACCCTATGTTGCCGGTTATTCTGGATTGTCTGTTTTGATTGACCCTTCAGCTTTCTCTGACGTTTATTGCAAAGTTGTTATTTCATTTTATTTTATTTCAAATGAATAGGTCCAATACTTCACAGGGAAACATCATTTTAACATGCTTTTTATTTTTGCAGGAAATCATTCTTTAAACGAATATTAAGTTAAATTGTATTTAAGTCAATATCTTCGTTGTTATTCATTGCATAATATTTTATCTTGTGTGACTGTACCCTATGCACATCTACAATGACATGAGTTAAATGTTAACAGCTAAAATACATGCACCACACACTTTAAGCCTGTGAAATATTCAAACTAGTATGAACGCATAACACCTACTTCTTGGTTTTGTGTTCTTTTCTAATATGTATGGCACTTAAAGGAAAACTCCATGGTCTTAACAAGTTAGCGTGAATATTTAAATGACATTAACTAAAAGACATTTGTGTTAATGAATGCTAAAAATAATATACCGTAAGGTAGAATTTGTTGATTGAAGTTGCCTCTTGCACCAAACAATGGGAGGTCGCCATTTTTCAACACTCTACAATGTGAGGAGACAAGGGACATAATCCATTCTCGGGATTATACATGCAATTAAAGCTCTTCCGAAAGAGTCGTGACGTATTAGTGTCGGTATCGTATATTATATCAGCATTGATCAGTTGCAATTTTATCATTAAAAATTATGTAATTCGTAAAATAACGTCGTTTATTATACCTCAGTATGTACTTTCTTAAAGCTTTTTTAAAGAAATAAAAATGCTATTGTTTCACATTTTTAACACTGAGACTAATGACCGGTCAATAGTTTTCAAGACTATTGACTGCCCCTGAACTATTTACTTGCAATTTAAAAAACATGTTTATTCATGATATTTTTTCTTAATATTACTATTAAGAACTTCTATTTGTGTCTTTTTAATAGCCATATTTTCTCAGATTTCCTAGATTGCCTTTGGTATAATAAAACACTTATTCAATGAATATTCGGACAATAGCAAGTTTATTGTCCCCCTTGACACCAACTATTTCCCTCCGCTTCGGACCTGTCACGTCAGATGAATAGGTGTCATGGCCGCTTACACTACGACAAGAAATTCTAAATATTTACATTTTTAATTGGGTATATTAATGTTAATAAAGGTGCTTTTTTTTTAAATAATAAGTTATTTATGAATAAAAAGTTATAATGAATTGAATTAAAACAACTTTTCAACTGACTGGAGTATTCCTTTAACATATTATATGTTTCAGAAGAATCAATGCATATGTGATTTCACTATTAGAAAAACTAACGCAAGCAACAGTGTGTGTCATAATACAGACTTTTCTAATTATTCATTGGCATATGAAGGTAAGATTCCATTAAAGAAGATGAAAGTCAAAAACGCTTCAAACTTTACCTTTCCTACTATTTCAATCCCAGATTTAACCATATGAACACTTCGTCAAACATGTTGGATGTGTCCACCAACTGTTGGAAGAGAGTTGGACATGTTCCTATTGTAGATGCCGATTCATATCGAATTTGATCGTGTTAACGTGTTGGATGCTCAGCTCAACACTTTAAAGTAATTACTTATTTGCAAATAATTCCCTAAAGAAGAAATACTCATATGTTTAGCAAAACTAAAATTTAGATTTATGTAAAACTCTAAAATATGAAAATGGTTGAGATGTGTATGTTTGATGACAGATTCAACATTATTTTACTTATTTCGTGGATATTAACGTTATTTACTGTAGGTCTCTGGGAAACTTCATCACATAAAATCCTATCGAGTGGACCTCCACTAAGGAAGAAATCCACCGATCTACTGTAGACTAAGGAAGAAATCCATCAATCTACTGTAGACTAAGGAAGAAATCCACCAATCTACTGTAGGTCTCTAGGAAACTTCATCACATAAAATCCTATCGAGTGGACCTCCACTAAGGAAGAAATCCACCAATCTACTGTAGACTAAGGAAGAAATCCACCAATCTACTGTAGACTAAGGAAAAAATCCACCAATCTACTGTAGACTAAGGAAGAAATCCACCAATCTAATGTAGGTCTCTGGGAAACTTCATCACATAAAATCCTATCGAGTGGACCTCCACTAAGGAAGAAATCCACCAATCTACTGTAGACAAAGGAAGAAATCCACCAATCTACTGTAGACTAAGGAAGAAATCCACCAATCTACTGTAGGTCTCTGGGAAACTGCATCATATAAAATCATATCGAGTGGACCTCCATTAAGGAAGAAATCCACCAATCTAATGTAGGTCTCTGGGAAACTTCATCATATAAAATCCTATCGAGTGGACCTCCACTAAGGAAGAAATCCACCAATCTACTGTAGGTCTCTGGGAAACTTCATCACATAAAATCATATCGAGTGGACCTCCATTAAGGAAGAAATCCACCAATCTAATGTAGGTCTCTGGGAAACTTCATCATATAATTCATATCGAGTGGACCACCATTAAGTAATAGTAGTTGTTCAATTATCAGGGGCCGTCGTGGTCGTGTTCGTATGGTAGTTGGATTTACAAAAAAACTAATGTGCAATCAGTGCTTATCACCAATAAAGTTGTGAGTTCGAGCCCTGTTTATAGCGAGGTGTACTCGATACAACATCATGTGATAATGTAAGTCAGTTGCTTGCGACAGGTCATTGGTTTTCTCCGGGTACTCCGGTTTCTTCCACCAATAAATCTGACCGCCACGGTATAACTGAAATATTGTTGAAAATGGCGTTAAACACCATAAACCAAACCAAGCCAATCAAATGATGTTTTTAAGCATTAGCAAATTTTGAAGGACATTATTTCTCGTTATATGTCAGTTGCCAATTTAAAATGAAATATGATCTTTTTTCAGTTTTATACAATGCGTCTTATGACGGATATGGAAATTGTGTGGCTGCAAAATGTACAAATGGGTCAGAGAAAAGGGTTGCAGAGAGGTGTACATCATTACACACACCACGATGTGGTTCGTAAATATTTATTTGTTATTAAAAGGGGGAAGATAACAATAAAAAGTAAATTGCATCCATTCATCTGTGATGCTGGAATTTTTATTAATGAAAAAATACATCCCTTTATCGATGATTTGTTGCTTTTTCATTTGATCTTTAGACACGACACCATCTATTTTTATTTTATTTTTGAAAGGACTCTGATTTGTCAATTTATTGTCACGTGTTATTGAATATATAGAGAATATTATATGGCTCTTTCCGTATCACATCCCGTATCAACCCGATACACCAATATCATTCCGAGAGCTTTAACTCGAGGGATGATATTGGTTGGGGGTTAATACAGGATGTGATACGGAAAGAGCCATATCATATTATGTTTATCATATAATTAAACATGAGAAAGTCTTGTTCTGTATGACAATTGTAACGTCGACGTAGTCACGTAATCAATATCATTTTAAGGGGTATGATAAAGGGGTGATGATATCGATATCAGTCACGGCAGACAAATACAGCCGTAATGTTCTTTCTGTATTATATGTGCAAATTTCCTTTATTTAGTACTAAGTATATGATAAAAGCCTATATTGCTTGAGTATTACAACAACAACAAAAAGAATTAGGAAGAGTTATATTGTTTGGATATTTCGGTTCTTCATCAGAACAAGTTTGTTTGACACTACCTAAAGTATCGAATATTCACGTCTTCTTTTTATCTATTAATAGTTCTAACGTCATTGCATTGTAATAACAGAGCAATATTATTATGACATCAATATAAATTGAAAATGCTTACCATTTATACTTGTTCCTAAACCTCATTCAAATATTGTTTTTTATCCTGCAATGACAGCATTTACCGACCAATATAGCCTGCCCAATATTTTTTTTGATATTGGTCAGTTATAAATAGAACATTGACAATGTGTTTCCAAAGAAATATATCTGTGACGTGCAAATAAATATACAATATTCGTACATTGTCGGTAAATATACAATTTATTTGTACAAGCTTTAGAAACAGGCTGAATAGCGAGTCTTCGGTCAGCTTTTCAGGCTTGTTTCGCAGCGAGTACAAATGAATTTTACATTTAACGACAATGTACGTATTTTGTGTTTATCCTGCAATGTCAAAAAAGTCGGAAAACTTGTCAGATTTAAACAAAAACGACAGAAACAAGCGTCATTCCTCGCCTTTCATAAATGTTGTCAAGGGTGTCTTTTACGTAGTCCGCGTTACATTAGTACTGGTTTCTTACTTGTCTGCGCCCTCTGCTCTGTACATTGCTACAGGGTACCAGGAAAGTTTATTCGTAGGCTGAAAAGTTTATTTGTCTAGTACGAAAGTTTATTCGTATAGTACGAATAAAGCAAAAATTTATTCGTATAGCATATTTGTACAGCAAATGTACTGATTGCGGGATAAATAAAGGTTCGCGGTATTTTTACGTCGCCCATTTCGAATTATTAAAGGGTTTTAATGCAAACATTATTTCAAATACATTTGTCATCGTCCAGTAAACGTTTATTTACGATTTAAAATTGCAGGATAAATACAATACATGTGCACTGTCGAAGCATATAGGTAAATATGTGTATTCGGTGCGAAACGCGGGAAAAGGCAAGGCGAAGCCTCGCCTTTTCCCCAGTTTCTAAGCCTCATACACATATTAACTATATGCTTCGACAGTGTACAAGTATTGTATATATATTCCGTTATGTCGTCAGTCATGACGTATGGTCAATTAATATAGTATAATCAATCCACTGCAATAAAAACGTAAATATCGAATTTTAGTTTGCACGGCGCTTTTCATGAAAAACCTTCATCAGGTACGCTCAAAGTCAAAAGATTGGAAAGCTAAATAATTTATTAAATTGGTTTGGAAGCAAAAAAGCCAAAGGGTCTACACAGGATAACCAATATAAGTTTTTATAAACTTGTTTTCGAATCCCTTTAATTTTTTGTATTGTATCATATTGAAATTATACCGGTATTTATTAATTAATTAAATATGTTTAAAAAGTAATATAGGCTAAGGTCACCTATACCTGAGGGAGAAGAACTTTAGTTTTGATAATAATTACATTATTTAGAAACTGTAAATTTCAATAATAAATATATCTAATTGGTCAACCAAATTGTTATAAGCAAAAAAAGGTTATTTAAAGAACCCGATATATTCAAACAAACTCATATACGAATACCACTCATTAACAATTGAGTGTCACATTTAGTGATGACGCCAAATGGAGAACTCATATTATCACCGGGTTTGTAGCTAGATTAATACGACGGGTGCCACCAGTGGAGCAGGAACTACTCAACCTTCCGGAGCACCTGAGCTCACCCCCGGTTTTTACTGGGGTTCGTGTTACTCGATCTTTAGTTTTATTATGCTTTGTAGATCGTTGTTTGTCCTTTTGTACTTTTTCTTTTGCCCATTTTGTTGTCTGTTCTTCTTCAATATACGGATTCTGATTACCCCTTTTGTATCTTCAAACTCTTCTTACTAATATTCAGAATAGTGTATGGACGTATTTACATGTCTTTCGTAAATTAATATACTATGTAAGTCGTTCAAATTTAGAAAAACTTTATTTAGTTTATATAAGACCATTTTTTAGTATTCATGTGAATTGTGTGATAACTGGGATATGGCAATTCTGATAAATTAGAACAACTCCAAATAGAAGCTGCCCGACTTGTAAGAGGGCTACCCAATACTCATTTTTACAAATATTGAAATGTAATATAGAGAAGCAGACTGTGAAGTGTTATCAACTAGAAGAAACAGAAGAAAACTCTTTTACAATATAGTAAATCAAATTGTCCCTGATTATCTCTGTAGACTGATTCCACTACAAGACAATGTACAACAGTGTATCCATTGAGGAATGGAAGGGATATAATTATACCTAATTGTAGATTATCTCTCAATACTGATTCTTTTATTCCTTCTGCCAGTAGGACGTAGATCAGCTTAGATAATTCAGTAAGGAATGTTGATTCCTTCAAACAATTAAAACAGTACAGAGAAATATGGATCAACACAGACTCCATATTGTTCCTAAACATTATTTATGCGATCCTCGTAAGCTAAATATAGTTGTAAACCAGTTACGATGTTCAGTTTCCTCTTTGAATAATGATTTATATAGAGTTAATATGATATCAATTCATCTTGTCAATGTGGGGTTGATTTTGAAAACATTAATCATTACTTTTTCGAATGTCCTCATTATATAAATATCAGAACTACATTGTTCTATAATCTTAATTAGTTACCTACCGACTGTAATATAGATTCCAGACTCCTAACATGTGACAATGGTGAATTAACGTATGAACAAAATGTTGACTTTTTTTAACTATGTTTTTGAACACATAAAAAAAGTCTAACAGATTCCTTCATGTATATATTGTATACAAAAAGAAACCACACACACAGTGTAAATAAACTCAATTTGATTTCTTTTTCTATATCTTGGCCGTACAAAATAACCATATCTCAAATGACAATAATCTTTTACTTTTCACGTAGATGTTTTTCCCTGTTATCACTGACAAGACTTTTACCGGACTTGACTTTACATTTTAGTAACACGGCTGGTGTCTTATAAGGAGCAGGAAATACTTACCCTTCGTCAGCACCTGATATCACCCCCGGATTTTTGGTGGGGTCCGTGTTGCTCATCTTTTTCGTTCTTTTGTGTTGTCCTATCGGGGGGTGCCCGGGTGGCTCAATGAGTTAGGTCGCTGGATCTAACAACTCATACAAGCCTATCGCCAATACGGCGTGGGTTCGCGCCCGGCTTTGTAAATTACAAAAAAGGGTGCACTCGACTCGCAACCGCAAGTGATAAAGTTTACCAGTTGCTTACCCATGGTCGGTGGTTCTCTCCGGGTACTCCGGCTTCCTCCACCACTAAAACTGGTCGCCATGATATAGCTGAAATATTGTTGAAAGTGGCGTTAAACACCAAAAATCAAATCAAATCAAATCATCCTATTATGTTATTATGAGTTCCGTTCCGTTACGACTTCCGCATAAAAACGATGTTCGGTTCGTCTTTACTTCCAGTTGTTTGTAGGAGCTTCATGTCTTGTTTACGTTATTATCCCCTCGCCAACGAAGTGATGCTACCGTCAGTCCGTCCTTCCGTAGCATCCTTGTGAACACTCTAGAATCAACATCCTGCAATTGATTTTGACCAAACTTGGTACATACTTAGTCCTTAAGAGAATCTGGGTCCCTATTGATTTTCAAGGTCATAGGTCAAAGGTCAAAGTCACAGAGTCAATTTTTTTAGGCGAGGGGATACGCCACGCTTTGCGTTGCCCTTGTTTGTGTTTGTTTGCGTATAGTGGTGTCCAACATATATTGTGTTGTGTTGTTTTTCTTCATGTTGTGTACCCTATGTTGAAAGTTTCCCTGGATTGTCCAAATTTGATTACCTCTTCGGTATTATTTAACGTTTATTTATAAGTATTTTTGGTTAATTTTTTTTATGTATTACCATTATATATAATGCATGCCTATCTAGATTATTAAATGTAATACTTTCAATGGAGAAGACTTCATAAGTTAGATTAACTTGTGTCTAATCCATTTGTTCAGGTAAATAAAGTAAATTCACAAATAACGAATTTACAAAATAATCGATGCTTTTATATCGGGTTTAGCATTTAAAGCATATTTTATATTCCATATAATAAACAAAATGATTTGATTGATTGATTGATTGATTGATTGATTGATTGATTGATTGATTGATTGATTGATTGATTGATTGCTTGATTGATTGATGTTTAACGTAGATAGTGGAATCAAGCTCCGGTCGGGTCAAACCAAAGACTATGAAATTTATATTTATTTCTTCTCGGCGAAGCACACAGTATTAAGGAAAAATGGCAAAGACTGGCTGGATCGGAATCAGGATAATGCATTCGAATGTAGCAACATGTCTAATAGCTGACTACCAGGTATTGTTTCGATGAACTAGCACTATAAAATTCAAACTAAACATGAAATATAACTTGTCCTTGTCATGATATAACTGAAAACTTGCTCACTTGGCATTAAAAAACATTCTAACATGACCTCACTCTTTCCCTTGTTAAAAAAACAGAATTATTTCTTCGTATTATCTCATTAGCACGTGCGCCGATGAATGTGACTGACGTTTCCATTGGCAGTATTATTCGAGTTACATAAATTGTATGCAACATTTTCCGCAAGCGTATGTATAAATAACCGTCTTCCAATCAAAGTATACTACCGTATTTGTACTCTTAGACATATCAGAATCGAAATAAATCATGGAAGCCAGAATGTGTTTTCAGTTTTAACATGGATTGGCGGATATTTGTAAATTTTATCCCTCNTGCGTGCGTGCGTGAGTGAGTGAGTGAGTGAGTGAGTGAGTGAGTGAGTGAGTGAGTGAGTGAGTCAAACCAAAGACTATGAAATTTCTATTTATTTCTTCTTGGCTAAGCACACAGTATTAAGGAGAAATGGCAAAGAATGGCTGGATCGGAATCAGGATAATGCATTCGAATGAAGCAACATGTCTAATAGCTGACTACCAGGTATTGTTTCGGTGAACTAGCACTATAAAATTCAAACTAAACATGGAATATAACTTGTCCTTGTCATGATATAACTGAAAACTTGCTCACTTGGCATTAAAAACATTCTAACATGACCTCACTCGTTCCCTTTGTTAAAAAAAAACAGAATTATTTCTTCGTATTATCTCATTAGCACATGCGCCGATGAATGTGACTGACGTTTCCATTGACAGTATTATTCGAGTTACATAAATTGTGTGCAACATTTTCCGCAAGCGTATGTATAAATAACCGTCTTCCAATCAGAGTATACTACCGTATTTGTACTCTTAGACATATCAGAATCGAAATAAATCATGGAAGCCAGAATGTGTTTTGAGTTTTAACATGGATTGGCGGATATTTGTAAATTTTATCCCTCGCTTCTGGCTCGGGATAAAATACTAATATCCGCCAAACCATGTTAAAACTCCCAACACATTCTGGCTTCTATGATTTATTTCTTAAATCACTCACTAAGTTATCATTTTGTTCCTTTTACAAATAACTATGTATTTTCATATAGTTTCTGTCACTAGAAAGGATATTCGTTAGGAAGCTATCTACATATACAGGCGTAGCTATGGCAACATGGAAATATTTATTCAATGCTCTTCGTTGTTGTCCGAATGGTGGAAGTGGGACAATGTTGATGTCTACAATGCGATGTCTTAGTAACTAAATTTGTTCATTTATTTTTTAGGAACAAAAGTATTGTACTGGACTGGTAGTCACAGTTATTGTAAACAACTGGAATTCATGGAAAATAATACTACTGATGTCTGTTCTCAAAACAGAGGTACAACTGACATATGGGTATGGACTAACATGTTCCGTGTTGAGATATTGACTCATGTAAATCATGGTAATGAATACTTTAACGAATACATTTATTATTTAGTCACAATACGAATCTAGAGTAACATATAATTAACAGAATTCCGAGAAAAAGGACAATCTGATTACAGCTAAAAAAAATGTAACATATCAATGATTTTAAAAATGAATTGCAGTGAGTGGTAGTTGTTCATTTGTTTGTTTGTTTTTACCAACAATATACCTTTATTCATCATCACCTGTTAATAATGCACCTTGGTCGTCCAGGTTACAACGAAGGGTCACTGTTCTACATCAGAAAATGACATGCACAGGGTAACACATAATAATATACAAAACTCATCACATAATATCTATAAATCACCACACATAGTTGTACAGTTTGTTAATATTAATGGCGTCGTTTCTCTTCAGTGTAAAACAAAACAAAAACTCCGATATTGAAAGCGATAGTGGAACATTGTTGTATCGAAGTCGAAAGGACCAATGATTTTACCGAGTTAAATTAAATTGACATCTACTATGACAGAGTTTATTTGAGTTCTCCAAGGAAACGCCTTATCCAAGTTCATCGAAATAATAGGTTATACTGTATTTTATGCTTTACACGTGGTCAGACGTGAGTATAAAACATTCGCTATTTTATACGATTTAATAATATTATTCATTGTGAACCTATTACATATTCAATAAACCTCTGCATTAAGCATGCATGTGCTCGATTACACATACCACACTATTGGAACAGTTCTAAAATCTAATAGCAAAACTATAGAAAGAGACAAAACAGATATAATCATAACATGCAAATACATGACCGCTCAAAAAAAATGCCGCGGTTAAACTACTTTTAAGTGCCCAACTCTTGCTTTAAATGTATTGATATTTCAGCAGACAAGATTAATATGACAGAGATATCGTCTTGCGTAATTGCCAAATGTGTCAACGATGTAGGAAAAATCACACCTGAAGATACCAACTGTAATGAAACGGCGGATGCATTTTACTGTAAACAAGGTATTTAATTTAATCTAATTTAATTTAAGCAAATTCGACATCATCAATGACAAGGGAGATAACATAGACAGAACACTTTATGTTATCTTTAATATTATGCGGTTAAAATGCAACTTTATGCAACATTATTTAGTATTTTAGACCAATCTGGAAGATTGAAGGATGGGCGAAATATATATTTATTGACAAAGTATAAATGAAAGCATGATTATGAAAAAGATTGAGTGATTGGTGTTTAACGCCAAAAATGCAATTTTTCAGCTACCGGCATAGCATGGGGAGAACAAGTTACATTTGATGAGATGATAATGAAGATGTCCGCTTTATACTAGATCAACACGTTTAGTTGGATCATTATAGCGCTAGTTCATTGAAGCAACAGTCTGCTGGTAGACATGTCGTTTCACTTGGACACATTAACCTGATTCCGAGCTGACCAACCTTCGCTCTTATTCCTCATGCTTCGTAGTCTTTGGATTGGCCCAACATCTATGTTCGAATCCACGCAAACTATTACACTACTGATGCAGTTTCGGTTAATGAGATATATTCCTTTATTGATAGACAGATATAAAACAATAGAAAACATGATAATCTGGTTAAAATTCAGTTACTACGTATAGTGGTAAAAACTTCTGAATTCAGTTACTACGTATAATGGTTCTTTTTATTTCAGCTCACAATAGTACCATAGTGTCTTCAGAAGACTGTAAAAGTAAAACTACGAACATCTACAATAGATCCAAGCCACATACTATAGCAGAAGCTACCGTTTCTAGTTCTGTTTCGAGATACATACACCAATTTTCTAACAGAACGCAGAATCATTACAGTACTGAAGTATTGACAACTGTTAATACGGGTATGTATTGATACACACTGATCATTTGCCACACTTGACTGTATATATGAGTCACACTGCAGGTGTCTTATGAGATGCAAGAACTGCTTACCCTTCGAGAGTACCTGAGTTCAACCTCGTTGTTGATGGGGTCCGTGTTGCTCTTCTTTTTAGTTTTTTTGTGTTGTTCAATTGTGTGTTTTTACGTTACGATTTCCGCATAAAAACTATGTTCGGTTCGTCTTTACCTCCAGTTGTTTCTATGAGTGCGCATGTCCTATTTACGTTATGTGTGTATCTTTGCTTATAGTGGTGTGCACCACATATTGTATTTTTTTCTCGTCTTGTTGATAGTCTCTCTCCCCCCAGTAACTGACAGAATCCGATTAGATGCCATATCCAAATGAACTCCTGATCATCCAATAAAAACATCACTAGCAAATTCTTCGAGCATGTCTAGTGTTTTTTGTTTTTAATGAAAAGCATATTATATTAACCATCACTTATAAAACGTTCTTTTAATAATACATGTACAGTAAAGTAAAAATAAATTTATTTGATGTTAAAAGAGATTTTGATTGGATAAAAAATTGATGTTATTTTTCATAAGCAAAATGTTTAACCGGAAGTCAGATGTTGGGGTCTCAATTGGAAATTTTTTTAATTTTAATTCTTTTTAAGCAATTATTGTCCGTCAAAAAAATTTTAGGACAAGAAAAAATTAATTAGGAATTAATTTATAAGGATTGATCACAATTTTTTGTTCGGTTCATTCGAAATAACTCAAAAATGTGGTACTCCCCCTTGCGTAACCCGCCTCGCGGGTTACACAGTGTGTACCACATTTTTGAGTTTATTTCTTCATGAACCGAAAAAAAATGAGATCAATCCGTAAATGTTTTATTTTATCTCTTTTAACATCCATGATGATCCTAATGATTCGGTGTGTGTTATTTGTATTTACATTTTATCTTCTTCCTGTATGGGTCGTCGTGGTCGTGCAATCAGTGCCTATTAAGTATAAAGTTGTGAATTTGGATTCCGTGCATGGCGAGGTGTATTCGATCCAACATTATGTGCTCATGTTTGTCAGTGACTTGTGGCAGGTCGGTGGTTTTCTCCGGTTTCCTCCATCAATAACAATGACCGTCACGATATAACTGAAATATTGTTGAAGTGGCGTTTAACACCAAAAACATAACCCCTTCTTCTTTCGGCATAGGATTACAACAACACACACAATTATCTCACTCTGTTATATTACATGTATATGCAATGTCCATACTATCACATCTGTTAGATCGTTCTGACGCCAAAAGTATATTTTAATCATATTTTTTTTATTATAAAGGATGTTCTAATGACTGGTTATATTTATTTCGCGATCTAATAAGAATAATAGAAAATGTTACTCATTTACAATTGTAGATATAATCAAGACCAGAGTAACAGTTTCAGCTTTAGTCACAAAGCTTAATAGTAATTCTGTATCCAAAAGAACAGCATTCTCCAGTTTTCTAGTGACTGGCATAACGAGCGTCAAACTGCCAGGTAATACAATATACTTTATTAAAAGAATTGCTTCTTACTTTATTCATTGTATTATCAGCCAAATTAACATGTACTTTTTCTGTTGGTCATTGTGTTGTCTGTTCTTCCTCGATTACGGATTCTGATTACTCCTTTGGTATCCTCAAACTCTTCTTACTTTAAAAATGTGTTTACTTTAGTCTTTGTATTCCAAGTGCAATAAAAGCTTTATCAAACAAGGCTACGACGCTCTGGTGTCGAAGACATCCCTGCATACATTCTACGATCGTCAACACGTTGGTACTGAACCGGAGGCTACTAGCATTGGTAAGAATAAATTAAATGTCATATGTAGATAGTTTGCCATTATAGCATAAACGTAGATATCAAATTTAATGTCGGATTAGACATATTCTGCAGTAATGATAATAATAATAATGCATTCTGTTTTTTTAATACTTTAATAATTCAATACTCTGTATTACTTTTCAAAGCAGTTAGTCGTTCTGTTGATGTGACAACTACTAATAAACCATCACATACGATAACTAATATTACACCCACCATGGATCAACACGTTGGCGATAAACCGGATGCTACTAATATTGGTAAGAATACATTAAATTTCAGTGTTAGGGTTATGGTATTTAACGCCACTTTCAACAATATTTCAGCTATATTGTGGGGGTACCCAGAGAAAACCACTGATCTGTCGCAAGTCACTGACAACGTTAGTGGTGATAGGCACTGATTGCATAGGTAGTTATAAATCCAACTACCATACGATCACGACCACGATGACCCCCATTAAATTCCATGTCTAGATAGTGTTCAATTATAATAAACTGACAGGTAATATAGATTACTCTCTTGCATAACCGCATCATTTCACTAAGAGGGGAAGCTTGGTCCAAATAAATATAGTTAAACACCGCCACTTTTAATTGAAGTGTCTTTACCAAGCCAGAAAAGTGAGTAGTCATGTATTTGTGTGTTAGGGGTACTAATTTTGTCTCTGTCTGTCTAAGATTTCTATTAGATTTTAAATTGGGTTTTTTTTCATTGTATCTTGGATATTTTCTATAAATCTCGTCACTTGGAGTGTGTGTCCATGTCAGTAGAAACAAAATCAACGACCATACATAAACACTTGATATCTCATAAAATGAATGTTTTTATTTCAATATCATTATATTGTACATGTATTTTACTTGGTAAGAAAGGATATGGATGTCAATGGACATGTGAAACTATCTAACATTACACTTACATACAAATTAAAGTAAAAGAACTGCTTGTAGTAAAAAAGGATATGGATGTAAATGAACATGAGAGACTAGCCAACAATACAGTTAGACAGGAGATGACCGAATAGTTAGGGTCAAGCCTCAGGAAATAACCGGAAAGTGGGAGATCAAGCCTCAGAATATGACAGGATAGCGGGAGGGTGCAAGTTTGTAGCCTTAAATCTCCTGTTGTACGTCACATTTTCTGCTTACATACTCAAATTTCAGCTATTACTCAATTTTATGCTCCAAAACGTGGGGTCTGTACTCGCCACGGACGCGAGGTAATATCACAAACTATATAGTGGTGATGAGCAATGATTGGATAGGTAGACGTAAATCAAACTACCAAAATAACAGCAGTCGCGGAAGAACATTTATGTCAGTCACATGCATTCCGTTTTTACTGAAATTAATTTCCACAACGTTGTCGATACCGGAGTGATTTTTATGATCATGTTTTAACAATAAAGTTTATATTGTTACTCGTTGTCTGGAACTCTGAATTCAACATTAGTATGTTTGTAGGTCTTATTTGTGGTGTTACAGTGGGTGGTGTGGTCTTGATTGCTGTAATCGTCATTGTAACTTGCAAAATGAGGTTAGATTTAAAGTTGTATTTATGTATAGCAATAGAATTCACAAACATAAAAAGAAATAAACAGATAAACAATGATATTTACACTTTAACAGATCACAAACATATATATATATATATTGTATATGGTTCTGGACTGGAGTTGCGAAAGCCACCATTGTCATATGATTAGACAAATTTGATTACGAATCAGTGCCTATCACCACTAACGTTGTGAGTTTGAATCCCGCTCATGGCGATGTGTACTCGATATAACATTATGTGGTACAGTTTGTCAGTGACCGTCAGGTGGTTTTCTCCGGGTACTCTGGTACATGTCATTCACTAATAAAACTTACTCCCATCATAGAACTTTGCATTTCACTTTTATTTGTAGGGACATATTATTACAACGTAGATATCCAATATAGTGCACACGACACGTTTCAGTAAAAATCTTCATCATATACGATCATAGTCTAAAGATTGAAAAGCTAAAAAAATTGCCAGTAAATCAAAGGGTCTAAACAGGATAGCAAAAATCGTCTAAAAATGGTGCTTCGTTGTACCGTTGAGAAGAGTTTGACGAGGCTAAAAAGGTAATCAGAATCCGTAAAGCGAAGAAAGACAGACAACACAATGACCAATAGATAAAGGACAAAAGGACAAATAACGATCTACAAAACATACATATAAAACTAAAGATGGAGTAACACGAACCCTCTAAGAACAGGGGTGAACTCATGTACTCCGGAAGGGTGTGCAGTTACTATTCCACTAGTAGCACCTGCGTCTTGTTAATCTAGTTACAAACTCGGTGAAAAATCGTGAATGTTAAAGTATGCAATTTAGCTTTCCGCCTGTATCAGTATAGATTTTATAAATCAAACTTTATGATCTTCATAGATTGTATTTCATTTCTTCAATTTTTACAGGAATGTTGGACCATTTAGAAAAGGACTATATAATGAAGATAATATTGAAATGAATAATAGCATTGATTGTGCAATACCAGACTATCACGATACAGTGTTAAATACCAGCAATGGAAGTGTTCCGAAAGATGCTATCCGTAACAATACAGGTGAAAACACATCAACTGGGGGAGAAAGACAAAATAAGACGTATTCTTCAAATCATGAATATGCTGTTGTTGTTAAAAAGCACCCAGCAGGTCCAGCAGGTCCAGCAGCACAACCAAGCGAGTTTGATTTGGAAGGGGGTGACAATCAAAGTCAACGATTTGAAACTGAAGATGAATATGACACACTTAAACACACAGTTGATAAAGGAGAAGAACAGATAGAAAACAATGTGTATGACAGTAGTCTTGGGGTTTGTGATGGAGTTGATCCAACGTATAACAGTGTTAAGATTGGCCCGGTCAATAACGATACGACATATGACCATACATCTAATATTGTACAAACACAGGTCAATAATGATAGGACATATGACCACACTTTTTAATGACGTTTCTGCTATGATCACGTATCTAATATTGTAAAAAAAGACGTTTGTGCTCCACTATAAGTCCAGCTGTTGTTTGTCAATTTTATAGTTCTATGTTCTGTTACTTCATTTTGCTTCCTTGATATTTAATAATTGGAGGAGGTGAAAACAGCAGGTATCCTCGGGATTTTACCTCTATTACAATGGAAAATTTGAATTTATTGTTGTGGTTATGGTGTTTAACGCCACTTTCTACAATATTTTAGTTATATCGTGGCGGTTTAAAAACTTGTCTTATATAACTTGAAAAAATAAAAACAGAGATCTGATTTAAGTGTCAACAAGGACCAGAGGTTACCTTAGTTACCATATATCCTGTCATAGAAAATTTCATATGAGAATTGAACATCTTTTAAGAGGTCACCTGTTTCATAAGGTAACGTTTTCTGCCCCAAAGGTGACCTCTTAATACAGGTTTGAATATTTTAACTTCTGTTGATTAGACATCAAATTATTCATTTGTGATGAAGTCTATAAGTTAGATTCACGGGGATTATGCTTGTCTTCACCTCCGAACATTTTTTTTTTTCAAATCAAAAATGTTAATCATTGATTGGTCAACTACAGAATGTGATGTCATGCCGGGTAATACAAAAGTAACAATCGCTTGACGTTATTACTCTAAGGTAAATGTAGAAATGTTGTTTGTAAATTTTACAAGATCTATGTATAGTTTGATTCGTTATTGTAATTTTTTATATAAAATATTTTGTTTTCCTCGAGGTGACTTTGAGTTTTCTTGCTCCCAAAGACGTTTATAATTATTTGGCTTTAAAATATTTTTATGAAGGATATTCCAGAAATGTGCTGTGCGCACTAAATTTCATATCTATGTTTTTAGCACAACATTAATAAACGCAAAGCATGCTGAAGTAATTTTTTTCACTGGTAATATTTTTAGTAATAAGGTATATTTTGTATTTGTCAAGAGACCTATATCACTGTCATCAAAATCTACTAGAATTTACTGAGTTATTGATAATTTTGTGGTTCTTTAATGCAATATTTCATCTATATCATGGCGGGGGCAATTTAAGATACATTCCGATGTGATGGTGTCAACTTTGTGCTAAACCAACACGGTAACAGGTCAAATCGTCCCCAGTCAAATCGGACCCCAGTCAATCGACCCCAGATCAAATCGTATAATATTGAAGTGGTCATGCGAAAGATAAAAATAATAATTACAAATACCTTTCTAA
>MJUT01062898.1:172591-184205 GCA_002080005.1 Gigantidas platifrons
TTTGTATAATTGCATTGTCAAGTAGAAAACTGGGGTCTCATTATTACTGGAGGTCAAAGGTCAATTTCTGTCAAATGGAGAATACGTGGTTTCAGAATTCGTGTAACTTGAGTTTAATATGTGTATGAATCTACTCCTCCTACCAAAGTGATCGCATGCTATAATAGTCATGATTATACTATGTATGTTTATTTTAGGAGACAGATTTCTAAAAGCAATAATTGCTTGTTTCTGAATCCTGTATGTAATTACAATGTTTGTTGTACTGTATTGTCTGATTATTTTCAAAATAAATATTGTTTAAATTAAAATTGATAGAATTTTATCATAATTATCCGAAATATTTAATAAAATGACATTAATTACTAGTATAGCTAAAACGTCAAATTTTGCGTGTAAGACGTAACAAACTATATGCATTTTACTTAAAGAAAAAAGTAGGTGCGCTCTTGACGAAAGCGTGAAACTCTCGAAATTTTGCATGACAATTTTACATCATATTTTCTATATGATGTCATATGAAAAAATACACCGTTTTGAAGAAAAAGAGGATATTTTCGAAAATTCCGAATTTACTTGCTTCCGTAAGATTCGAAGTAGTGGTAAATTTCTTCAAGTTAGACTTATAATAATTATAAAATGGGAAAACATTCGATTCTGATATTTGACCAAATAAAACTACATAGAATTGTGTATAAAATACCACATTTTCACAGCTTTGGACCAACGCATAGAAGCGCCACGTCTGTTTTCGGATGTCTTGTAGAAATGTCCAACGTCAATTTGTTACGATTCCAAGTAACGAAACTGTCATAGTAAGACGTTTATCTTATAAGATAAATGTTTAAATTGTGAAAAATGGTGGTTTATTATAAAAGTACATATACTGAATGAGACACAGAGTAATTTGTTTAAGCGTGTTTCTGCTCTTAAAACGTCATTTGGAGCAAAGCCGAATGTCTTGCAGTTTTGTCCACTAAGCGATTTTTACGTTGTTAACGCTTTACGTTGATTGTGTACGTTGCTGATGTTCAACCGCTTTATACACATCGCACATGTGTTGGTTCGACTTGAAAGTTACTTGATATATATGACACACGACTTCTATATTATTAGAGATCTTCCTTTAACTCCGTCAAAGCTCTAAATTTAGCCATATTATGCCTTTACAAAAAATTGCTGATTTAAATAAATTAGTATGAGATGAAGAAATAAGATATAAATGTAGAAATAATAATTGGTCATTAAACATAAAGATAAATTAAACATGTTATGCTCACGGAAATCCCCAGAACTCTCGCAGTGGTATATATATACATTGTAAATGTACATTGAAGAAACTCCACGCCTCAAAACCAAACTTTAAACCTATCAGTCAAAATAGAAAAATTCACCAAATAATTTCTTCAAATTCAGACGATCTTTTGGTCTTAGGTTTGTCTTGTTACAACTGTGGTGATTAGCAGAATACAAAGCTGAGAAAAGTAGAATTCATTGGTAACCATGGGAGAGTTACAATGGTACAAACTGCATATGAAAACAATGACGAACGTGTAGAATCTGATTCCGATACAATCGATTTGTTGAGAAAGGTATGGTGGTTGCAGTTTTATTTGACGATCCGAATTATGAATACTACCTTCAAAAACTGACAACAGGTTCAGAATGAATTGAACGTAATTTTTCTGATAGTTGGAGTAGCACCTCTGATCGTAGTTCAAGAATTATAAGAAGATTGTATTACGATAGGGTACAAAGCAAGCCATTTTTATTCCAACTGATTCCTCGGAAAGCTGCCGTGTGTTATTCTGCCACGATCTGTTTCATTTGTGCTGAATTAGAACGAGATACAATTACTGTTCCGGAAGAGTTGCATCTTGATATAACTTCAGTCTTTAGATACATGTATTCAATCAATAAAAGGAATGTTACCATAAAAGCTATACCTTGATTATTGTTATACTACCCTCTCGCGAAGCGATGGGTATACAGTATTAGGAATAGCTGTCCGTCGGTTCGTTCGTTTGTTCGACACTTCGATCGTATCGATAAAACCGGAAAAGCAAAATAATAGATAGCAACACGGACACACACATATATAAGGACAGGCAGACAAATTGATAAATATATCTTGAACTGAATAAAACGCATTCAGGCGACATTGAATTTGATACCCGAATTTTCGTCTTAAAGGGTCGAAATTTCACGTTACCGTATAAGATGAAAATATCGTGCGTAACGTCATATTAAGAACATTTCAGAATCCACATAAGATTAACACCATCTATGGTGGGGCTAGTGTCACAGTAAATCTGAAGCTCGATTTTGAATGCTGATAGCAAACAATTGTTTTATTTAAGGAAGACATTGTTTTCGTATAGTGGTGTCCAACACATATTGTGTTGTGTTTGTGTTTTGTTTTTCTTCGTCTTGTGTACCCTATATTGCCGGAATTTCTGAGTTGTTCATTTTTGATTGCCCTTAAAGTTGTTATTTCATTTTATTATATTTCAAATGAAAAGTTTCAATTCTACACAGGAAAATATAATTTTAACATCCTTTTTTTTTATTTTTGCAGGAAATCATTTTGTAAATTGTATTTAAGTCAACATCTTCATTGCTTGTCAGCATATTTTATCTATACATCTACAATGACATAACATACTATATATTTCAGGAGAATCAATGCAAATGTCATTTCACTCTTAGAAAAACTGACACCAACAAGATCTTGTGTAATCGTAAAGCCTATACTAGTCATTCATGGGTATATAAAGCTAATATCCTTTAATAACTCATTAAAGAAGGTGGGACTAAAATCGGTCCTTCAAATTCCCTTCAAACTTTACCTGTTCAACTCTTTCAAACTAAAATCTGACCATGCGAAAACGTCGTCAAAAATGTCTGATGGGTTCAATAAATATTGGCAGAGAGTTTGTTAGCTTCCTATTTTTATCGTTGAATGTCGTTTCGACCCGAATTGATCGTGTACACGGTATTGGATGCTCATTTCAACAATGTAAATTAAATAATTATTTGCAAATAATTTTATAAAGAAGAAATACTCATGTTTTTAGAATAACTAAAACATAGATTTATATACTAGTACTCTAAAATCTGACAAGGGTTACGTGTGTAGGTTTGACGGCAGATTAAGGAAGTGTTTGAAAATACCAAGGGGGTAATCAGAATCCGTAAATCGAAGAAGAACAGGCAGCACAATGGCCAAAAGAATAAGGACAAACAACGATCTGCAAAACATACACATAAAACTAAGAATCGAGTAACATTATTTCACGTATGTCGTAAATATTGGCTTTATTGAAGAAAGGAAACCACCAATCTACCATATGTCTCTGGGAAACATCATCACATAAAATGTCGTCATTCCAGTAACGCATTGTGTGATTGCAGTAACGCATTGTGTGATTCAAGTAACGCATTGTGTGATTGCAGTAACGCATTGTGTGATTCCAGTAACGCATTGTGTGATTATAGTAACGCATTGTGTGATACCAGTAACGCATTGTGTGATTCCAGTAACGCATTGTGTGATTCCAGTAGCGCATTGTGTGATTCCAGTAGCGCATTGTGTGATTCCAGTAACGCATTGTGTGATTCCAGTAACGCATTGCATGCATTAAATTAGTAATAAAAGCAATTACAAAAACAATACTAAAGTAGGAATTTACCCATTTAATATTGGAATAGTTGTTCAATTAACAAATGATGTTTTTTAAGCATCAACTTGTCTTGAAGAACATTATTTCTCGTTATATGTCAGATGTCAGTTGAAAATGAAATAAGATTAGTTTTTCAGTTTTATATAATGCGTCTTTTGACGGATATGGAAATTGTGTGGCTTTAAAATGTACAAATGGGTCAGAGAAAAAAGTTGCAGAGTGGTGTGCGTCATTACAGATACCAATGTGTGGTTTGTACATAATAATTAAAAAACAACATTAGGAATGTACTCCTGTGACTTCATATTTTACTGTTTGTCAATATATACTAGTCAAAAACAGAAACGTTAGACCAATTTCATGCCATATAATTTATAAGATAACAGCAGTATTTGATAACAATGAATAAATATTTTAAGAAACAACCTCTATGAAGATAGAAATGTCAAAACAATTCATCAAGTGTCCGTTTGTCCGTTTAACAGCACACAAATTTAAATGAGTCAAAAAGTGAGGTATCAATAGCGGGTATGTCCTCCTCTTGCATCGATCACAGCTTGACACATAGGGCGCATATAAGCAATGAGGTTTCTGATGAAGGCTTGGGGATGTTTGTTCATTCAGCAACAAGTGCCCTGCGGAGCTGGTCAAGCGTTTCCGGTGGATTTATGCGGTTGTGAACACGACGACCAAGTTCATCCCACAAGTGCTCAATAGGGTTGAGATCTGGCGACATGGTAGCCATGGCAGAACCCGGGTGTGGTGAGAGTTTAAGAAATCCATTGTCAACTGAGCAACATGACAAAGAGCATCGTCTTGTTGAAACACGTGGTTGAAATGATGCCTACGACAGAAAGGCAGAACTACAGGCTGCAATATCTCGTCTCTGTAACGAACAGCGTTAAGGTTACCAGCAACGAATTTCAATTCTGTGCATCCGTTGTGACTGACTCCACCCCATACCATCACACTTCCTCCGCCAAAACGATCCGTTTCCTGCACACACGCGTCAGACAACCGTTCTCTACGGCGACGGTATACACGTGCCCTTCCATCACTAAATTTCAAACAAAAACGTGATTCATCCGAAAAAAGAATAGTCTGCCATGTCAAACGGTTCCATGTTACACGTTTGCGACACCATTGAAGCCGGGCAGTTCTGTGACGTATTTTCAGTATGGCTCCCTTCAATGGACGGCGTGTTCAATGTTGGCTCTTCCGGGTATACGCCTCGCTGTAGCTACTGCAGTCTAGAAGCGATTGCGCAGGTGTATCAGACGAATTTGCATGTCCTGACGTAACGTCGTGGCTTGAGGTATTCCGGAACGAGGGTGATTAGATGTCGTGCCTGTGTTCCTGAGACGAACCATAAGTCTATACATTGTCATTCTGGAGGCATTAAAATGATTTGCAGTTTGTGACATACCTGCTCGCAACATGCCAATGGCTCGTTCCCACTCATCTTGACGTAGACGGGGCATTGGTTTACGTGTGAAATTGTATCGTTTTCAAATTCCCCTTTTGTTTACCGATTTAAACGGCACAGTTTGTGACCTTCATAACAATTCAAACACACCGGGATGCAGCTAAATTAATGAATAAGTCAAAAAACTTCAATTTCGAAAAATGACGTAACACTATTCCTGAACATATTCAAACGAACAAAAAATCGTTATTCTGATCGTTTTTGGTTGAGTCCTCTGAGAAGTCCGCGGTTATACCGGTACAGTTTCTTATCGTCGCTCTACATGAACCAGGTACCAGAAAAACTATATCTTGGTCAGTGGCGGTATACAACAATCCAGTCAATTTTATTTCACGCCTCAAATATAAAACGTAATTGTTAAATATTATTATCACAACAATATAACATAGAGAAAGGAGTATGTGCACCCTATGTTGCCAGTTTCACTGGATTGCCCCTTCGGTATTCTCTAACGTTGTATTGACGTAGGTACGACAACAAGGATGGTCTGTCCTATTTGTACCTGTCCTAGTGGAATTCATGTTGTTCATATGACCAAATTGCATGTCTTCACGTTTTTAGTTCCGTGTTGTGATATCCGCTGCGATCTCCACTTACTCTCGTCTTTACTCTCATTTGTTTTGTAGATAGTTCATGTTAAATTTATGCTAGTTGTATTTATTTTCGTATACTGGTGTCCAACACTGTTTCCGTATCAAATGCTGTTCATGCATGTTTAGCAGTAGCACTACTAGTGTCACTGGTGGAGCAGGAACTTCTAACCATTCCAGAGCACATGAGTTCATCCGCAGTATTTTACTTCTAATGCCGCTATATTATATCAAAGAAAACAACATGCGGAATAGAAACTGCTTTCCTTTCCAGATCACCTCCAGTTTGTTTAGGAGTTCTTGTTCATCTTTAGTATTCTGTGTAGTTATTTGTAGATAATTATATATCCTATTTCTTTGGTCATTATATTGTCTGTCATTAGATTCATTTCTTCTGATTACCACTTTGGTATTTTTTATCTGCTAGGCTTTTCTTCTTATAAATGGTGACAATAAATGGAAAGTAGAACAATTTCTTGTCTACAAATCAATGCCTTTTTAAATAAGATATTTTATTTCTGTGTAACAGGATTGCCTAATGAAAACGAATTATCTATTAATTCAACAACAAACTGGAATAAAAGTCAAAGCAATTGTAAAGATCCACATTCTAAAGAAAATAATGCTACTGACATGTGTAAAGTAAACAAAGATACCACCGAAANGGGATGTGGACGAATATTTTCCGAGTTGAGATTTCGAGTCATGTAGATCATGGTAATACATTTTATAATAATATACAAATTTATTTATTTATTTATTCATTTATTAATCCTGCAATAATTAAATTTGCTATGCAAATATACCATACGAATAAATGCTTGATTCGTCTAGTATACGAATAACTTTTCAAGCCCCGTCCATTATATAGCTACTTGTGTATATTCTCTGCGCTCCGGTGTAGGAGGTACAATATATACGAACACAGAACCAATGCGAATAACCAATGATGAAGGACAATTCTAGTATAGAATTAATCCAGATGCAAAATAAAACAATACCAATGTTAAAGAAAAGTCGTAACCCAGTATTTCCGTCCGACAGTCAATGAAAGCGATACATTTATATATTTCAATGTTGTCACTTAGAAGGGATATAAGAAAGGTTTGAAGATTTACCAGTCAGTTTTATTTGAGAAAGGACAACCGTAGTACAAGAGAAAGATACCAATCTGCCACAAGTCACTGTATAAAGTTGTATCGCAAAACATTTGTGGCGTTAGGCAATGATTAAATAGTAAGATATAACTACAACTACCATAAGATCGCGACCTCGATAAGTAGCGGAAATAGCAAATTAAAGAAAAACAAAGCATACCACACTATCAGTTCTAAAATCTAGTAGTAAAACAGTAGAAACAGGCACAAATCAATATCCTTAACATACAAATATATGACCGCTCAAAACAGTGGCGGGGTTAATTTGTTTTATGTAACCAAACCTTAATTTAAATGTATTGATATTTTAGCAGAAAAGATTGGTATAATAGATATATCGTCTTGTGTAATTGTCAATTGTCGCAACGATGCATCAACAATCAACCATTATTATACCAACTGTAATGAAACGGCGGATGGTTTTTTCTGTAAACCAGGTATTTATATCTAATGATAAGGGAGATAACTAGACTTCCATATAAACACATATCAGTTCTAAAATCTAGTAGTAAAACAGTAGAAAGAGGCAAAGTCGATATCACTAACACACAAATACAAGACCACTCAAAACAGTGGCGGGGTTAAACTAGTCTTAATGTGCTCAAACCTTAATTTAAATGTATTGATATATTAGCAGACAATATTGATATGACAGATATATCGTCTTGTGTAATTACCAAATGTATCAACAATGGAAAACAAATCATACATTATTATACCAACTGTAAAGAAACGGCGGATGCTTTTTTCTGTAAACAAGGTATTTTTATCTAATGATAAGGGAGATAACCAAAAGTCATTAGCACCGAGGAGAGTGGATTCAGTATAACTGCATAATGTTTGTTTTAGTGTATGAATGATTTATATGTTTATGTTTGTATATGTATATATATTCATGTTTGTTTTATGCCATCAATCTTATAAGGGTATAAAAGAGCATTAATAAAGTTATATATAAATAAATACTTTATGTTTATGTCATAAAGGTTCGGTCGATTTAATGTTGAAGTGACAAAATACAGAATTTGAGTAAATCTGGATGAATAAAAACGTAGATATTAATTTTAGTGCACACGACACGTTTCTGGAATAACCTTAATTAGGTACGTTCACATCGAATGTAGCATATAAACAAATATATATTTGGGGACAAGATAAATATTTTAGAATGTCAAAATAAAAATGAAAACTTGATATTAAAAAAAAAGAAAGTTTCAACAATACAACCAATATCAACAAAACGAACAATCATATCATTGAATGGAAAGAAAATCGTGGTACACAAATGTAATCCTATGTAAATCTAGGTCATGGCGTAGGACAGGTACACAAATGTAATCCTATGTAAATCTAGGTCATGGCGTAGGACAGGTACACAAATGTAATCCTATCTAAATCTAGGTCATGGCGTAGGACAGGTACACAAATGTGTCGGGGTTACACCGGTTAATGAAATTCCAACGCAAACATCTTGATAATTGAATATGCAACGCTAATACAGATATAAATCAAAATTAAAAAGAGTTTGAAGATACCAAGGGGGTAATCAGAATCCGTAAATCGAAGAACAGACAACACAAGGTCAAAAGAAAAAGTACAAAAGGACAAACAACGATCTACAAAACAGTACACATAAAACTAAAGACCGAGAAACACTAACCCCACTAAAACTCGAGGATGTAAACAAGGGGTGACCGTCGTGGTACTAGAATTACAAACTCGGTGATAACATGCACAATTTTACTTCTACTCAAAACGATCACACAAAATCCAACAATGAAAGACAACATAGACATAGATAATACGATAGCAGGGTTAATGAATATTCGTAGTTAATGAACAACTACTAGGGAGGTAGAATATGGTGGCCAAAGATCATTACTTATACGAAAGCTAATCAGAACTAATCCCTGTAGCAAAATTAATATCAATAAGTCATCAATATGTAAGGACATTAATGGTCTTCGTGTCATGAAATTTCTGAGATTAAGTATTAAATATCAAATAGTAATATAATATTGATTGATTGATTGATTGATTGATTGATTGATTGATTGATTGATTGATTGATTGATTGATTGATTGATGCTTACCGCCAACCTTAGCAGTATTTCAGCTAGATTGTGTCATTAATTTGGAATGAAATATAAATGTACATATTTATTTGCTAGTTTGGTATTCTAATTATACAAGCTGATTGTAAGAAACAGGACCTGCTTACATCCTTGGTTTTTCTATGTGGTGTCCGTGTTGCACATCTTTTTAGTTTGATGTGTTGTGTGTTTGTTTAGTTTGTCTTCGTTCCGTGTCTTGTGTCCAATGTTGCCGGTGTCTCAGGATTGTTCATTCTTGATTGATACTTCGGTTTTCTCTAACGTTTATTTGAAAGTAAATAAAGCTATAGGTGCGACATTATTTCCATTAAGAATTAGATTTGTCAATGATTTTACGATTTTAGATGTGTCAGATTTGAACTTTTTACTTTTGTTCCTGACATAAACGTATATTTATACACAAGATCTTCATAGTGCTAATGGAATTTAATGAAAGGTTTTCAGTAATTTGTGCATACAGTATCCTTTGTGCAAAGGTTTTCCCGATACTGATACGAAATACATCAACACAAAGTTACTATTTAAAAATAGAGATGAAACGGTACCAATCGACATTGTAGCCAATCACATCAATGCAAGCTACGGATAGCAACACAATTACTGGCGCGGGACAATCACAACAATTAAACCAGTTAATAAGCCAGTTTAACGCCAAATATCACTTTTGCAGCTATATCTTGGCGAGAACAAGCTACATTCGATGAAATGTGATAATATCAGCTTTATATTTGATAACCAAGCTGAGTTGGATCTCTGTAAATGCTAATTTACTGAAACAACAGTACGCGAGTAGAAAAGTCGCCTAATTCGGACATATTAACCTGATTCCGAACCAACCAGTAGTTCCTCTTACTGCCTAATACTGCGTTCTTAGCGCAGAAGAAACAAATGTAAATTTTATGCACTTTGATTTGACCTGACCGGGGCGCAAACCCACGATCTACTGCACTCTAGGCGAGCATGCTAACCATGACACCACCGATGCAGTTCCAGTTAATCAGATATATTCCTTTATTGATAGACGGATATAAAACAATGAAAACATGATAATCTGGTAAAAATGCTGACTTCTGAATTCAGTTACTACGTATAGTGAATCTTATTTATTTTAGGTCATATATAGATAGATCCAGTTAATCAGATATATTCCTTTATTGATAGACGAATATAAAAAATTCAAGAACATGACCTTCCCATTTGACCCTTTGGCCTTTCATCTATCCACAGGCTTGCTTGTCAGCTATAGCGATACGCAACGCTGTCCATAGCAACTGACAGAAACCGATTAGAGGTCATATCCAAAAGAACTCCTAATCATCCAATGAAAACTCCACTGCCAAAGTCTTTGAACATTTCTAGCATTTTTTAAATGTTATACATTAAATTGGTGAAATTATTGCAAAACTAAAGGTTCATTACCTATACATGTTTGATATGAGCTTCAACATCCATTAAATATACTCTATTCTTTATATAATTTAGATGATATAGTTTAACATTTTGTTTTTGTTTTTCAAAGCACACAGACTATCTATTGACGTGACAACTACCATAAAACCACGTGTTTCGTCAACTACTATTACCAAGATCATGCATCAACACGTGACCTATAAGACAAGTAATGACACTATTGGTAAGAACATATTTATATTCCATGTGTACAGTTATCAAGAGAGGAGGGCTGGAACCCATTAACCGATTTAACCCTGTCACATTTTTGTGCTTGGATTTCTAACGTCAGATGTTGTGCTCTGTCATGATGAGAGGTGGTTGTTTGTTTTGTTGATATTAGTGAAATTGATGACCATTACTGTTTAAACTTTATTTTCATATTTTGTGTTCAGTGAGTTAAGGTGAGAGTTGATTGTTCGTTTTATTGGTATTGGTGGAATTGATGATGACCATCACTATTTATTTTTCTTTTCATAACTTATATTTTACTTTATTAGGAAGCCGGTACAATGTGATGTAAGTTATATTTGACTTTGTTTGCAAGCCGGTACAATGTGATGTAAGTTTCTTGTAATTTATCCCGAGTTTGTTGTGTTGATTTGCTGAGTATGAAATAACAGCCAATGGCATTTTGTAATAAATGGCAAATTGTGGACCAGTAGGTAACGCCCAAATTATTATATTGCCGCCAGTTATTTGTGAATTGTTGATATGTAAGTTGATATGTGATAGGGAATACACTCAAATTGTAGATGATTTAAAGAATTAATGAGTACAGTAAAGGATATCTAAATGAAAACACCGAACTTTGTATAGAACAAATGTAATGGGAAATACAAGTACCACAGATGGCAAGATCAATCATAGCGAAAACCGTAGGGACAGTCAAGAATGGACAATCCAAAGAAACTGGCAACACAATGCACAGCGAAAAGACGAACAACACAACAAACAAACAATAAGGAAAACTAAAACGATGAGTAACACGGATAAAAAAAAACCACACACACAAAAACAAAACACAGACAAAACTAAAACAATGAGTAACACCGCCCCAACCAAGCTTTTGAATTGGACCGTAAGTGGGACCAAGTCTCGCGAAATGACCGAAGAGTGTGATGTGGCTAAATTA
>MJUT01062898.1:186112-210828 GCA_002080005.1 Gigantidas platifrons
AAGTTGCCATTGTTTGAAGAGCAGCAGGCCAAATTTACGTGCTTATTTCAAGAACGCCAGGTATTTACAATCTTATGACTTTTCACAATGTGCCAGAGGGTTGTATCCTGTTTTTCAAATCATATTATGCAAATAACCCCTCTTTTTAACATTATAAATTCCTATAATGTAATCAGTCTATTTGTTCATAGAAACATGTACATGTACATGTTTGTTTTCCATTTTTGACATCTACATTGTACAAATGTAGCTTGTTCATTTAAAAACATCTCTATAATAACATCACATGAAATTTTCTTCACGACAGGAAAATTTGATATGCTAACAGATCAACATAAGGGAAATATACAGTGGTTACACCAAATATTATTGACCTTTCATGCAAAAAAAACAATTTTTTACATGGTCGCTAGACTGTAAAAATGAGATTAAAGTAATGCCATAAGCTTGTTTGGTTGTTCTAGGTATAAAGAGGGCTCCTATAAATAATGCCAGTAATACCTACATGTATGTCTTGCCTGTCTAGAACAAAATATTTAGATTATTCAGAGTTCACAGAATTCATAGCTTCAACAACTTCTGTCATCTAAATAGCTGATTCTAGATCTCCATCTTCTACTGTTTGTAAATTAAACCAAAAACCATACAATTGGTATTTAATTTGTTGCTTCTATGCTAAGCACGCAGCATTAAAAAGAAAGAGCAAAGACCGGTTGGCTCGGAATCAGGATAATGTGTCTGAGTGGGACAACATGTCTATCCACAGACTGTTGCTTCGATGAACTAATACTATAAAAATGCAACTAAACGGACATCTTCTCATTGAATATTAACTTGTTCTCGCCATGGTATAACTGAAAATTGCTGAGTTTGAGTTACAATACTTGTAAATAACAATCACTCACTCTACTGTTTGTTTCTTTGTGTTTCAAGACGATAAAGAAAGTCTTGAAAACAATGCAATCTGAATTAGTGAATAGGAAGCTTAAGGAGATAGTGCCACTTTAGACAAAAATTATATAGAAAATAGGATTTGTTTTAATGATAATATACCATAGATGAATTACAGTTATATTTAGCAAAAAATACATGGCCTCCACCAGCCCACCTCCCTTGTAGCAATTATTCACCTCCTTTTAATACTGACAAATGACCAAAAACTCTAGTCTCCTACTGTTCTTTTTACAAAATAAATAATATTTGTAGTACATCTGGGTTGTGCGTAGGAAAATGTGCCTTGTATTGCATTTACTAGTTGGTCAGATGTCACAATTTCATTTCCTATGGTATCCTTATTTACATTTTCTGTTTTTTTCTTGACGTTATCCCTTCTTTTGATGGCAAAATGAATGATTCATGGACGACGAGTCCTAGTGATGATGGAGTTGGACATATTTTCTTGACATCATCTTCTGTGTATTCAACCAAAACCATATTTTTTCAAAAAATTATTGTGAAGTCATTTCTGGATAGATGCTAAAAAATTTTACACCAAAACATTCGGAATTATCTATATTTTGATTGTTTATTTGCTCATTATGTTTATATGAGTTGTTTTTATTTGTACATAATTTAAACACAACAAATAAAAATTGACTTTGATTTTCTTATATATTTCAACTAAAAATAAATCCTAAAAATTAACAATCATGTTTAAATTATGTACAAATAAAAACAACTCATATAAACATAATGAGCAACATTTGTTTTAAATCTATCCAGAAATGGCTTCACAATAATTTTTTGAAAAAATATTGTTTTGGTTGATTATATAGGGATTTTTTTTTACATGCGCGAATACTTTTGGCCACACACTGTAGCTGTTAATGTAACTGTTGTATCACAGTATGTCCTTATTTTCTTTGCGGTGACATCCAAATATTCTGATATACAATGTAGCTGAAATATTGCTGAAAGTGGCACTAAAAACCAAAATTATATTTTGTATATAATTGTGGAATTTGTATTTAAACAAAACATATACAGTAGTCAATCCAATCCTGTAAATTTGTTATTTTTTTCAGAAATTATTTTTATTATGTAAATTTAACCAAATTTTACTTTAAATTTTTTTTATCTTGTGATTATATAGAAAATGTATAAGAATACACAGATTGTAAACATACTATTTCAACAGGTAGTAAAACACCAAAATCCTCCAAGATTATCTGGCTATGGAACGGAGTCCTCTAAATGTCTTTAATTTCCTGTATGTTGATGATGAGTGCCACTGTTACTCTGGCGAAAGTCTACCACGAGTTTGCAATCATAATGATGTACAAAATGTATTATGTGCATACTGTTACTACAGGGCCTTGTCACTATATACGTAAATATACTATCAATGCATAAACATAAACAAGGGCGGACATCTTTTTTTTACCCCCGCTCGCTTCAAGACGTGTTTGTTTTTTAAAATCCTTCTAATATATTCAAAACCCTGTTTGGTTCAACTCCCAAGACCTTATTCTTTTCAAAAAATATCATAACCTCCCCTCGGCTACCTCTTGTGAAGACGCAGCGGTCGTTTTTGTCAGGAATTCGCCCGAGAATCCAACTTCAAACTTAATATGAAAGTTTAGGTAGACATCATGATAATCGTAGATGGACACTCTTTACATAATAAACGCACCAATGGTGTAATGGTTAGTGTGCTTGCCTCGAGTGCGGTAGATCGTGGGTTCGAGCAAACCAATGACCGTAAAATTGGTATGTGTTGCTTCTCCGCTAAGCACGCAGCATTAAGGATAAAGAGCAAAGACTGGTTTGCTCGGAATCAGAATAACATGTCAGAGGGGAGCGACAAAAATGTCTACCCGTTGACTGTTGTTTCAATGAGCTAGCACTATAACAATCCAACTCGAGCGTCCTGGTCTAGTATAAAGCGGAAATCATCATCATGTCATATGATGTAACTTGTTTCTCTATGCTATAGTTGAAGAGTTGCCTCCCATTTGGCGTTAAACAACAATCAATCACTCAATCTTACCGTAATCGCATGCATGGTATCAATAATAACAGTGTTTTTTTTATGAGAATATCAAACAAGTAGAAACATAACATAAATCAATATTTAAATCTTGTTTGGAGATAAAAAGTTAGTTTGTGTGATAACAGTTCATTAGAATGTTGTGTAACCACGGATGCCTATCGATTTAGACATCGTATATATGTCAATCATGGCCGTTTTCATCAAAGTTATCTTATTTATTTATGTTTTATACACAATGTTTACAACCATACAGTCAACAGGTAGGTAATATTAATGAAATACTTTTAAAAAAAATAATAATAATTACATTTTATATCGATCTAACAAGCAGATAACAGAAATTGTTTTGTTATATTTAGGCCAAAATCAATCAACTTCCTTCTTCCTTAATCAGTAAGATTATTTGAAACAAAATATTGCTTGATAAAAGTGTTTGTTTTAGCTATATATATTATGGCTATCCTGTTTAGGCACTTTGGTTTTATTGCTCCCAAAACTTTAAATCATTTGTCTTTCCAATCTTTCGATCTTGAGTGTACCTGATGAAGTTTATTCCAGAAACTTGTGGTGCGCACTAAATTAGACATCTACTTTTAATTGAAATCTCCATAACAATAGCCTTTACATTTTGTTCCTTATCATATTTATACCATTTAAACCCCAAGATATTACTGAAATACTACAAGATGTCGTTACACACTAATCATTCAATCAAGCAATCATACTATTTAACCGAGATCATATTAAACCAAAATAATTTATTTTAAAGCAGGTTTCTATTACCTTAGTGAAATATGGCCTTCCCAAACCGCATAGAATACATTACTAACCCATTTTAGTCTCCAGAACATATGAGTTCACCCCCGGTTTGTAGTGTTGTTCGTGGTACTCTACCTTTAGTTTTGTGTGTAGTGTTTTGTAGATCATGTTTTGTCCTTTCTTACTTTTTCTGTTTGACTTTGTGTTGTCTGTCCTTTGATTTACTGCTTCTGATAACCCATTTCGTATCTTCACACTTGTCTTCCATAACCGTAATGGCGGAGGGCTTTGCCAAATCACTTGGAATAAATTGCTAACCTATTCTTTGTCAGAAAGATAATTATTTTGAAGACTGACCTACAAGTTCAACTTGAAAAAAAATCTCTAAAGTAAAAATTTATATGGCAACTGTGCGACATGCATAACATCTAAAGCATTTTCAATGATATGTCGAGATGTTTCAGACTTAATATGGAAGTTTATTTAGACATCATGATAATCGTAGATGGACACTCTTTACATAATAAACCGCACCAATGGTGTAATGGTTAGCGTGTTTGCATCGAGTGCAGTAGATCGTGGGTTGGAGCAAACCAAAGACTATAAAATTTGTATTTGTTGCTGCTCCGCTAAGCACGCAGCATCAAGGAGAAAGAGCAAAGACTGGTTTGCTCGGAATCAAAATAACGTGTCTGAGTGGAGCGACTAAAATGTCTACCCGTGGACTGTTGTTTCAATGAGCTAACACTCTAAAAATCCAACTGGGGCGTGCTGGTCTAGTATAAAGCGGACATCGTCATCATGTCATCGATTGCAACTTGTTTCTCTATGCTATAGTTGAAGAGTTGCCCATTTGGAGTTAAACAACAATCACTCAATCACTCACTCACTCTTACCGTAATCGAATGCATAATACTGATAATAACAGTGATTTTTTTTCCAGATTATCAAACAAGTAGCAAATAAAACAAAAATCAATATTTAAATCTTTTCGAGATAAAAAGTTAGTTTGTGTGATAAAAGTTCATATTAATGTTATGTAACTACGGCGGCTTATCGTGTACCTCAATCATGGCCGTCCTCATCAAAGCTATTTTATTTATTTATGCTCTATGCACAATTTTTACAACAATACAGTCAGCAGGTAGGTAGTATTAATTAATTTCTTTTAAAAAATAATGATTACGTTTTATATCGATTTAACAAGTAGATAACAGAAATTGTTTTGTTATATTTAGGACAAAATCAATCAACTTCCTTCTTCCTTAATCAGTAAGATTATTAGAAACAAACTATTGCTTGATAAAAGTTTTTGTTTTGGCTATTCTGTTTAGGCTCTTTGGTTTTATTGCTTCCAAACTTTATATTATTTCACTTTCCAATCTTACGGTTTTGAGCGTACCTGATGAAAGTTATTCCAGAAACGTGTCGTGTGCCCTAGATTTGATATCTACGTTTTTATTGAAATCTCCATTCGTATCGGTTCTTTTTAGGGAAATCAAATGCATAGGTAATAAATCTTTAACGTTTGTTTGGTTTGGTTTTGTTTTTTGTTTTTTGCTTAGTTTTTTTGTTTTTATTTCGTTTTATTTTGTTTTTGTTTATTAACAATTTATTAGGGAAGTAGATATCATAAACAACCAACATTGTCAGTTCCCCAATAGTATTGTGAAAATTGGCAAATAATCCTTTTAGTACATTTTGGCAATTTAATTAACTTTTTTTTTTATATAAGAAGAGTTTGAGGATATCAAAGGGGCAACCAGAATCCGTATATCGAAAGAAGAACAGACAACACAATGGCCAAAAGAAAAAGTACAAAAGGACAAACAATGATCTGCAAAACATACACATAAAACTAAAGATTGAGTAATATGAACACCATTAAAACCCGGGGGTGAACTCAGGTGCTCCGGAAGGGTGAGCAGTTCTTGCTCCACCAGTCCACCCGTCGTGTTAATCTAGTTACAAACTCGGTGATAAGTCATGAATGAGGAAAGCTTCGGGAAGTGTTTACGACATACATTCACGTGTATGGAACCATTATCTATGTGCACATTCAAGTGAGTGAGTGATAAATACAGATTATTACATGGTATTTTTCATATCATACCCTTTATCATCCCTGGGTCATGATATCAGCCTGATAGCCGAAAAATGACATGTTATAATATGTTTATCATATACTTCAACAGAGGAAATAACTGATTTGTACCAAAATGTAAATTAGTCATTTTGGCTAGAATTAAATACATGTATATAGTCATAGAACAACAACAATATTGTTTTAATATGCAAATCCAATAAATGCACGTTTTTTAACCACTTTCTACATCATAAGAGAGAAATTGGTAGTTAATAGTTTTCTGCGCAAATATTTTATAAAACAGTTGAATCCGTCGTGTCTCTAAATACAGTTTTCCGGAAATTCACGGAGTGAACTTACGGACATTGACGGAAAGGCATGTAATAAATTTCCGGAAGCAGTTAATAAACTTGCTTTATCAGCCCGCTTCGATCATTCTTGTGAAACTGGGTGAAATAAACATGACTCCTCTTATTATTCTAAGCAAAACTCAAAGTTCTATTAGAGGGTAACATTTTAGCTTTATCAACTACAAGTATATGATAAATAAATGTAGTGAGCACGACGTCATTCTATAATAACCTCCTTGGTTTACATTGTATGCTCAAAGCCAGAAAACATAATAGCATGCGGAGCTATACCAGGTTTGACGAGGTAGCTTACTGTGATTTTTAGCTAGTCAATATACAATTCAATTATTGTTATATATTATCAAATAAAATATATTGCAACTACAAAATGAACAATACAACTTCGTCAAAACGTTATCGACACTATGTTTATTATATGTATTATTCATGTTGATTGTTTATGACCTACACGTGTATATTTAATTTGGTTTGTTGCAGTTGTGCTTTTATCAAATAAATATCGTGTATCGTTTCTTTTGCTAACTAGTATATGATAACAATGGCAAATTGTTTTATGTGTGAAGGCTATAATAAAATTGCGCTGCTAATTTTTTAAATCAGTATGTGTCAATCATGGTGGTCTTGATCAAATTTGTTTTGTATGTTTCTGTTTAATTTACAAGATTAGATGCGATACAATTAACAGGTATGTAATAATAAAACATTTTGTAGAAAACAAATCGACTGAACTGTCAGTCTGAGGTTATATGCAGGAGAAAATAAGTATACTTCCTTCTTCCTGAATTAGTAAGGTTGCTTGAAGGATTTAAAAATGGACCATTCAATTTGTGATGGAGTATAGTACTTAATTTTCAATACAAAATGATCAAGAATGGACAAATGATAAACGTGGGTTAATGAGACACAGAGTAGACATATAGAATCTAACACCAGCAAAAGTGCAAGACAGGGAAATCTCCAACACCCTCGGGTAAGATTTCAATCGTTCGCTGACAAGTCTCGCCGAGACAGCGAATGATTGAAATCTTACCCGAGGGTGTCGCAGATTAATAGATTCTTACACGAGTCTCTATTGCAGATCTGGGATTTCTTCCACGAGTGTGAGAAATTCCGTCTTTTCACGAGTGGAGCGCAGCGGAACGAGTGAAAAGACGTAGAATTTCTCACACGAGTGGAATAAATCCCAGATCTTCAATAGAGACGAGTGTAAGAACCTATTTTTTCTGTTTTTAACGATGTTTAAAATGTATCCTGGTCTAAAAATCACACAAATTAATATTCCGCGAAATGTTGTTGACGTCTTTGGTACATTAACAACATGATATCATATGAAGACTTCCAAATTAAAACGTAAAGATCAGACGTCATTTGGTTTCGTGTACGCTTCAATTTTGATCAATTATAACTAAAATAAATTTGCAAGGTAGGCGTTTTAATTATTTTTGTGTATTATTGTAAATATGGCTTTCAATCTGACACCACCGTAGTTTCCCGTCGTCGGTCGCCACATTCAATTTGATTGGTCAATTCAACCATGACAGACACGGTCGCGTGATCCTGTCTGTCATCGGCTGTCTGTCATAGTAAATACACAAAAACGGAAGAATTCCCTGTCTTGCACTTTTTGCCGTTGTTTGATTTTATTTCTCACTTTTATCAGCTGTTACCTAATTGTTTTGTTTACATTCCCGATCGAGCGTTTTGCCGCAAATTTTGTTTCCATTGCTGAAGTAAATATTCAATTTATTCATATGCATCCGTGTCTTGGCTGTATTTTTAATGTATTTCATAATAAAATACAATGTACTTAATAAATGTATGATAAATGTAACTCAACACTATGTGAACAGCGATAAATACCGGTGGCTGTGGAAAAATATTTGAATTTGGTGAAAGGGAGGTAACGTTAGTTACTAACAAGGGAGAGCACTCTATTATTTACTCAAAGTAAACAAACAATGACTGGAAGAGAGTCATACACCGTGAAACATGAAAGATGCACGATAGTTAAATTAAAAATTGTTAGCTAGCAGAATAGTATACATACATTAATCTAAAAATACTTATGTGATATAATCGTGGTTTTATTGGTAAAGCATGGAGAACTGGGGGGCAGTTGACATAAAAACTGTACAGCATGCATTTCCCGTTAAACGCACGTGATTTTTTTGTCTTGTACTAGTGCAAGATATAAAGGATCTAACACCGGTAAGAGGGCAAGACGGAAAAATCTCAGACACCCAAGGGAAATATTTCTGGTCTCCAAATGAGGCTCCGCCGAGTTGGAGACCAATAGAAATCTTTCCCGCGGGTGTCTGAGATTTTTCCGTCTTACCCTCTTACCGGTGTTTGATTCTTTTTCTCACTAATATCTTATTGAAAGTACAGTATTTTCCTTCATGAGTCAGACATACATGAAATATGACGTGACACATATTTTGACGTCATTGAAGAATGACGTCAAAGGTACGAAAAGGACATCTAGAAATACGAAAAAATGAAAATAAAAGACACAAATATATTTAATGCGGTTGGATTCTGTATTTAAGAAAAAAACAATGGTTAAATCCGTAATATATCTGTTATTCAGCTATCAGACAGGTATATAATTTGACATTCCTGGCTTAGAATGACATTTTGCGAAACGTAACATTTTTACGGGAAAAATAGCGTGAAATTCTTATCTCACCCACGAGTTGAGACTAATAGGTTCTTACACGAGTATCTATGGAAGATCTGGGATTTCTTCCACTCGTGGAAGAAATCACAGATCTTCAATAGAGACGAGTGTAAGAACCTATTTCTTCCGTTTTTAACAATGTTCAAAATGTATCCTGGTCTAAAAATCACGCAAATTAAAATTCCGCGGAATGTTGTTGACGTCATTGGTACATTAACAACATGACGTCATATGAAGACTTCCAATTTAAAACGTAAAGATCAGACGTCATTTGGTTTCGTGTACGCTTCAACTTTGATCAATTATAACTAAAATAAGTTTGCAAGGTAGACGTTTTAATTATTTTTGTGTATTGTTGTAAATATGGCTTTCAATCTGACACTACCGTAGTTTCCCGTCGTCGGTCGCCATATTCAATTTGATTGGTCAATTCATCCATGACAGACACGATCGCGTGATCCTGTCTGTCATATTAAATACACAAAAACGGAAGAAAAGGATATCTCGCAGGGCTAAAAATAGGAACTGTGCTGTCTCATTAGTGATGAATAAAGGATATAACACCGGTAAGAAGGCAAGAAGGAAAAATCTCAGACACCCAAGGGAAAGAAATCTTTCCCGCGGGTGTCTGAGATTGTTCCGTCTTGTCCTCTTACCGGTGTTAGGATCTTTTTCTCATCAATATTTTATTGAAAGTACCGTATTTTCCTTCATGAGTCAGACATACATGAAATATGACGTGACACATATTTTGACGTCATTGAAGAATGACGTCAAAGGTACGGAAAAGACATCTAGAAATATGAAAAATGAAAATAAAAGACACAAATATATTTAATACGGTTGGATTCTGTATTAAAAAAACAACCAATGGTTAAATCCGTAATATATCTGTTATATTCAGCTATCAGACAGGTTAGAATGATATTTTGCGAAACGTAACATTTTTACGGGAAAAGTAGCGTGAAATTCTTATCTCAACCACGGGTTGAGACAAGGATATCTCACACGGCTAAAAATGGGAACTGTGCTGTCTCGTTAGTGAGAAAAGACAATCTCACATCGCTAAAAATAAGAGCTTGTCTGTCTCAAAAGTGAGAAATACTTTGTCTATCATCCTAAGAATAATATCTAGAAATTTTTTTGTCAGGGTTGCGTTATTACTACTCTTTTTTTCAATCTACAAAAGAGGTCTTTAGCTTGCAGAGAGTGTGACACCCTCCAAACACGTTATCCACAATGGTCAACGGTCAGGCCTTCCGTATTATAACCTGACATCCACCCCATCGAGAGGGGTCCCATTTATGACATCTTTACCAGTACCAAGTTATTATATGCAATACTGGAAATGGTAAATATTTTAATTATAAAACCATAATTTCGTTACTAACTAAGATTTATTGACTAAAGTACACGTGAACCTTCATAAAATTGAAATTAATCATCATAAATTCGCTCAATAATTCTGATGTCGTAAATTTCCCATCATCCTCTTTGAAATCGGTTAAAAAAAAAAGTACAGGTAACGGTAGAAAATAATTTTGTCTAGTCAAATTTTCTATTGACTGATCCTGACCTAAGCATGCCGTATTATTTAAGAATGCAATGTAGTTTGAAGATACCATATGGGTTATCATAATTCGTAAATCAAAGAAGCACAGACAACACAATCCCTAAAAGAAAAAAGACGAAAGGACAAAAAACGATATACAAACACTACACAGAAAACTAAAGATCGAGCAACACGAATCCCACCAAAAACCGGGAATGAACTCAGGTGCTCCAGAAGGGTAAGCAATTCCTGCTCCATTAGTCGCACCTGTCGTGTTAATCTAGTTACAAACCCGGTGATAAGTCATGAATGAAGAAATAAACAGGTATTGCTTACGACAAGCGAAACATATCCGTGGTCATTTGTGACACAGATATTCCGTAACGGTTAACAAAAGTCATGACGGCGACCGTAAAACGTTTGAAGTGATGATTTTAACTTAACACGTAGGAACCATTTGTTCAGTAGCCTCTTGTTAGCTGTAATCCTCTATCAAGGAAACACAAGCTCTGGAATATCGCATTAACTGAGAGATATATACTTCATATGTAGGTGCTGCTGGAATGTTGCTACATATAAATTGAATGTTCACAATGGGAAATGTTAAGCTTTCGTTATTAACCGGCCCTCACTGTCAATGTCGAGATCTAGGTCAACGTATTTGTGGTATCTTTTAACTGGAGTATAGTGCACAAAATCAGAGGGCCGAGTAGTAGGTCAAGAGTTGTATGGTGACAAATGACCCATTTGTGAAGGTTAACTCATCTGTCGACTAATATAGTTATTAGTAAGTAAATAACTCTATTCAACAAATATCAACATCAAATAGATCAGGCCTTTGGTTTCCTTGCTCCAAAAGACTGTTTGCAAGCGTGAATTTTAAATGTTATCCCAGAAACGTGTTGTGCACATTAAATCATTTGTATAGCCAAGTTTAAAATAAAACTAGAAAAAACACGTATTTACTCATTGTTTTGAAGAACTAACTTTTTTTCAAAGAAAGAATAACATGGTTTGAAGCTCAAAGATGTTGTGCCTACAGATCTGGACAGCTTGCAACTATTGATGATAACATTGGTAGCTGTCGTAACATTACGCCAGATGCTAAAACTTTATAGACTGGAAATGTTCGAAGACCATCAGAATGGATTGAATTCCAAGGTAAACTCAATGAAATCGAAAAGTACACATATAAGTAATATGAATAGTAAATAAATTGGATAATATGAAGCAGCCGGTCGCGATACTGGTATTACCAGTATTGTACACAATAAATTTGTCATTGTGTGAGCTGTACGTAAGCACAATTATAAAAGTTTGAAGATATCAAAGTGGTAATCAGAAGCCATAAGAAAAGGATAAACAATGATCTACAAAAAACTACAGACAACTAAAGATTGAGCAATGCGAACCACACTAAAAACCTGGAGTGAATTCTGGTGCTGATGAAGAATACAGCTCCTGCTCCACTAGTGATATCCGTCGTGTTACTGTTAAGCGATACAAAAATTATCTAAGATGGAAATCGTGTGTATTATATCCGACAATATTATTACCAAAACATCTCTGTATCTGAACAGTATTACTTTCAATAATAATTTAGACAAGTACAAAGTACAAATATTACAGTTGGTATTGGTGTAAATGTATAATTTCTATTTCTATTTAGCAATAAAAATCGTCGTTGTTGGGTTTGAAGAAAATCGAATTGCTGGAACGATTTATTGGCGACTGATCGTAGATAGAACACACAATACCAACGATATTCATAAGCGACATGTCGTCCGTACAACATGTTCAACACATAAAATCAATGGGTTTTATAGGTGATTGAAAGTACATACAACACACTAAGGCAATCATTCTTATTGGCGACGGGTTAATATCTACCTGTGTATATTAATAATCATATTTGAAAATACACTGTAATATGATAATTTATTTTATTCTAATTTAGGTTGCATGCTTCTTAATGGTTTTAAGTTATATCGCAACAATATAAGTGAATGCTACCAATGGTGCCTCCATGAACAACATACTTCATTTAAGCATTTCGCATTCAAGGTAACAAGTTTTGAACTCTTCTCCTTGTTCTAAACAATAGAAATAAAGTAAATTGCGTAATTAATATTTGCAATATTATTGTTTGAAATTTATTTTTCCAAATAATGTAATTTATTAAAGCTAAGGTCAATCTTAAGATTGAACAACACCTTCCCGACAAAAGAACGGAGCGGCAGTTCCTGTCCAACTGTTATTTGTGTTCTAGTTTTACCCATATCCCCCAATTAACGGATGACATCCCGGTTTTACATTAACGCATATATTACATTCTATTCCTGTTCCTGGTAAGATTATAGTTTGTATAATTGCTTTGTCAAGTCTCATTAATGTTGGGGAACAAAGGTCAATGTCTGTCAAATGACCTAGTTGTATCTGTGGTGTTTGGTGAGGTTCGTGTTTCCCATTAGTTATGTGTTCGATCTGTGTCTTGTGTGCTCAATGTTGCCAGTGTCTCTGGATTGTCCGTTAGTGAGTGGCCCTTTGGTTGACTCATACGTTTATTTATATTTCAAGCTCGACAATATATATGTGATTAACATAATCACCAAGCTTACAGGACATCATTTACGTAGCGAAATGTGAAAATTGAGGATCCTTCTTTTCGTTTTTCTTGAGATACCCTTGTATAAAGTCAGCCTCATACGAGTAAAGGAACTAATCGGCGAGAAGAGAAGCACAGTTACCACCCACTGGATTGATGACTCTCCGATTGCAGACACTTAACCCAGACATAGCAAATGGTTCTTTTTCAAATCCTCAAGCGTTTCGAAGATATCGATTTCAAAAAACATTTTGTTATAATCAGAGTGGTGTTTTAAACAAAACAAGATTGTCCCTTACCAAAACAAGGTATTTGTATCTACCTTGATTTTTCTCTTTTAAAGAACACTGTTGCACTAATTCCTTTAATGTTGAAAGGGGAATAGCTGTTCGTGTTGCTTAACTGTACCAGTACATGTGCCTAGAGTAGATCACAAACTGCTTGACCCTCCGGAGCATCTGAGCTCACCTTGTTTTTTCCGAGGTTCGTGTTATTCAATCTTTAGTTTTTTGTGTAATCCTTTTTCTCGTGACCGCTGTGTTGTCTCTCCGTCTAATTACTGTATCTGATTTCCCCTTTGGTATCTTCATGCTTTTCTTGTAGGGTAGAAATTAAAATGCTATTGCATGGTAAGAGGGTCCTTGATTAAATGTACTCTAACATAATTCACACCACCTTTGGAATAGCTAGTGTCACAGTAACTCTGAAGCCCACTTTTGACTGCTGATTAAAAAAAGTAGATATGGACCATAAGCTTTAAAATATATTGTAATTTATATTACAAGGATTAACGTTCTTAATTTGTCCTTTTTTCAATGGTTTGATTTAAGGAAGTCATTGTTTGCGTATAGTGGTGTCCAACACATATTATGTTGTGTTTTTGCTTTGTTTGTCTTCATCTTATGTACACTATGTTGCCGGTTTTTATGGATTGTCCATGTTTGATTAACCCTTCGGCATACTCTAATGTTTATTGCAAAGTTGTTCTTTCATTTTATCATATTTCAACAGGGAAATATAATTTTACCATGCGTTTTATTTTTGCAGGAAATCGTTCTTTATACGAATATTAAATTTAATTGTATTTAAGTCAATATCTTCATTGTTATTCATTGCAGAATAAGTTCGCAAAATATTCAAACTCAAACTAGTATACGCATAACACGTACTTCTTGGTTTGTGTTCTTTTCTTAAATGTTTGGTACTTAACATATTATATATTTCAGGAGAAGCAATGTATATGTCATATCACTATTAGCAAAACTGACGCCATCAAGTTTTTGTGTCATATGACAGCCATGACTAATTATTCGTGGGTATATAAAGGTAATATCATTTGAGATCGCATTAAAGAAGGTGAATGTCAAATTGGTTCTTTGAAATTCACTTCAAACTTTACCTGTTGAACTCTCTTTCCAATACACATTTGTCGGAAGATAGTTGGTTCCTGTTTTAATCCAACACTTTGAATTACGAAGTTGATCGTGTGAACGGTATTGGATGCACATTTCAACACTTTAAACTAAATAATTATTTGCAAATGTTTTTAAAGGCGGGAAGCATACTCATGTTTTTAGAATAACTAACATTTAGATTTATTTAAACCTGCTGAAATATGAAAATGGTTGAGATATGTATATTTGACGGCAGATTCAACATTATTTCACTTATGTGGTAGATATTTACTTTATTGAAGAAAGAAAACCACCAATCTACAGAATGTCTCTGGGAAACATCCTCACATGAAATGAAGGTTATTCCAGTTACGCATTGTGTGCACTAAATAAGTAACAAAAGCAATTAAAAATGAACTAATGCTAAAAGAAGTAATTTACCTAATTAATATTTAAATAGTTGTTCAATTATCAAATGATGTTTTTCATCAGCAAATTTTGAAGGTTGATTCATTGATTGGTTTTTAATGCCATTAGTCAGTTGTAAATTGAAAATGAAATATGATTTTTTTTTAGTTTTATACAATGCGTCTTATGACGGATATGGAAATTGTGTGGCTTCAAAATGTTCAAATGGGTCAAAGACAACGGTTGCAGAGAGGTGTACATCATTACAGAGACCAATGTGTGGTTTGTGAATAATAATTTAAAAACAGCATTAGAAATACGCGTGTGACTACCTTTTTTACTGTTTGTTATTTTATTTCAAAAATATTTCACCTATAGACGATATACGTACATTGTCTGAAGATATTAAATTTATTTGTACGAGCTTTAGAACATCGGGTAGACGAGCTAGTTTTTTGTTCTGTTTCTCGGCAATCGCAAATGAATTAAACATTTTCCGACATTGTACGTATATTGTGGTTATCCCGCAATGTCAAAAAATGCAAAATAAAAGGAGCAGAAACAATCGTCATTCTAATCATTTTTTTATTATGTCCTCTCAGACATCCACGCTTATACTGTTTGCGTTTTTTATCGTTGCTCTACATGAATCAGATACCAGGAAAGCTATATCTTGGTCAGTGGCAGTATATAACAAAACAGTAATGCAATCTGACTTCTCGTATAGAACAAGTGCATGATAAATATTATATCTCAACAAATTTTGTTTGATCGTATGTCAACAATATAACGTAGAGAAAGGAGTATCTTTCAATAGGAAGGACATTGGTCGACAACATGGATGTTCTCCCCTGTTTTTTTACTATTTTATGGGTTCTCGTGTTGTTCCTGTGATCATGTCTTCACGTTTATAGTCCCATGTTGTAATATCCGCTACAATTTCGGATTAAACACTATGTTAAATTCGTCTTTACTCTCATTTGTTTTGTATGTTAGTTGTATTTATTTTCATATACTGGTGTCTAACACGATTTCTGTATCAGATGCTGTTCATGCATGTTTAGCAGTAACACTACTAGTGTCACTGGTGGAGTAGTCCTGAACTTCTAACCCTTCCAGAGCACATGAGTTCACACGCAGTTTCTATTTGCAGGTGCTTTACTTCTGTTTCCGCTATGTTATATCAAAGAAACAAAATGTGGAATATAAACTGCTTTCCTTTCCAGAACACCTCCAGTTTGTTTAGGAGTTCTTGTTCTTCAATCTTTAGTTTTCTATGTAGTGATTTGTAGATCATTGTATGTCCTTTTTCTTTGATCATTGCATTGTCTGTCCTTAGATTCATTGCTTCTGATTGCTCCTATATTATCTTTATCTGGTAGGCATTTCGTCGTATAAATGGTGACAATATATGAAGGGTAGAAAAATGTCTTGTCTACAGGTAATGCCTTTGTAAATAAATATGGTATTTCTGTTTAGCTGGATTTCCTAGTGGCAACGAAGCATTTATTACTTCAACAACAAACTGGAATAAAATTCAAAGCAATTGTAAAACTCTAAATTCTAAAGAAAATAATGTTACTGATATCTGTGAACTAAACAAAGACAGTACCACTGAAACAGGGATGTGGACGAATACTTTCCGAGTGGAGATATCAGCCCATGTAGATCATGGTAATATATAATAATATACAAATATATTTACTTAGTCTCAATGCGAATAACCAATGCTGAAGTAAACGCCATATATTTATATATTGCAATGTTGTCACTTAGTTAGACAGGTGTATAAGATATATCAACCAAATTCTTTATTGCCTTTAAACATACTACATGTTTGTGACATATTAATACACAAAACAAATAACAAATAAACGTGATACATTACAATGACAATATCTGAATTAAAAGTAACATGTCATATTAGGAGACTTCTGCCCTCAGTTCTAATGACCGTTTTATAAAAAAGCCAATAATGCTAACATGCTCTATTATTTTAGGATTGAGTAAATAAGAAACTTTGTTGTTTTCTGGTAACAAGGAAATTTTCTCTAAGTTGTTGGTTTAATTTACAATATATAAGAAAATGGGTTTCATCAAACGGGTTAAGATCAGAAGATATAAATAGAATGACTTATAACTAAACAATGTACGTGTACGTAATGATTGTTTGTCATTAGTGAATACATTGATTCTGGAATCACCTTCGTCATAATCAAATGGATGGACAGACAAGCGACTTCAAAGTATTTTGGAACAAGGAAATCAAAGAGCCTCAACAGGATAGCCAATTTTAGACACACACGGAAATCCAAATCACAAACTTTAGTTTATTTTATGGGTATCGCCACTCTTTCAGCTATATTGTGGTGGTTTGAAAAACTGCAACCGGAGTACCAGAGAATAATACCGACCTGTCGCAAGTCACTGACAAACTTCATCACATAAAGATGTATCGTGCTCACATCGTCTCGAGTTCGAGTCAAACACTCAACTTTTGATTATATGGCTAGATATATCTCTAACTCCCATGCGATCGTAGGCACGATTATTTAAACGAAGACACCCTGTACATTTTGAGGATTGTATTTGTTTGTATATTGCATATTTGTGGTCTTCTATATAAAACATTCGTAAAATCTTTGTTTTAGTGCTATTTATATTTTTAGTCAGATTAGGATGCGGAAATAGTTAATAAAAGACAAAAAGTAGGACAATAAAATGAAGGGAAAAAAATACCACACTATCTGAACAATTCCAAATTCAAATAGAAAAATCGTAGAAAGAGGCAAAATAGATACCCCTAACACGCGAATACATGACCTCTCACTGTCCTGGATTGGTACAAGCACTTCAATAAAACGTGTCGTGATTAAACCGGTTAGTATTATTGGCCTAAACCTCCCTCTTAATGAAATGATGCGGTCCTACAAGTGCTTTCTACATGTGATTAAAATGCCAACCCTCACTTATAACTGGGTGAAGAGCGGTATTATAAAGAACACTATAACCTTGAACATTTAAAATACATAATATATTTAAGCTTTGTGACACTTTTATTTGTATTGCTATTTCAGCAGACAATATTAATATGACAGATATATCGTCTTGTGTAATTGCCGAATGTGCCAACAATATAGTACCATACAAGTCTTATTATACCAACTGTAATGAAACGGCGGATGCTTTTTTCTGTAAACAAGGTATTTGTATCTAATCATAAGGGGGATAACTTAGACTTCCATATAACCGCTTTCCGTTTATGTCATAACATTTGGTTCTGTCGATTAAAAATTTTGCATTTAAAAAATGCAAGTTATGCGACAAAATACAGTATTTCGGCAAATCGGATTGAGTACAACATACCTAAGCAAAATATATATTTATTGACAATGTAAATATGCTTAGAATATCAAACTATAAATGAAAACCTGATTATGAATAAGAGTGAGTGTTTGTTGTTTAATGACAGAAGTTCATTATTTTTTCAGCTTTATCATGGATACAACAAGTTGCATTCGATTATATGGTGATGAAGTCGGCTTTGTATTAAACCAACAAGTTTTGTGGAATCTTTATAGTGAAAGCTCAGTGAGTCAATAGTCCACGGGTAGACTTGTCCCTCCACTCGGACATATTAACCTGATTCCAAGCCCACCAGTCTTTGCTTTCACTCCTCATTACATTAGCTGAGAAACAGCATATACCAATTGATTAGTTTTTTGCTTGACCCGACCGGGGATCGAACTCACGATCTACCGCACTCGAGGCAACCACGATGACCATTACACCACCGATGCGGTCGTAGAGTCCGAAGAACTGTACACTCGGTGTTGGGTAGAGAAAAGGTTCTACCGTACATGAGGAGACCATGCTCGGCATTACGCCAGCGATGCGGTTCCGGTTATTCAGATGCATTTCTGTAAAGATAAAACGGAAATAAAACAATGGAAAACATTAAAATATGCTAAAAACAAGGGCTAACTTCTGAATTCAATTAATATTATTCATTTCAGCTAACAGTAGCACCGTAATATCTTCAGGAGACTGTAAAAGTCAAATCACGAGCATCTACAGTTTATCCATACCACATACTATAGCAGAATCTACCGTTTCTAGTTCTGTTTCGAAATACAAACACCAATTGTCTAGTAGCACACAGAATCATTACAGTACTGAAACATTGACAACTGTTAATACGGGTATGTATTATTGGAATAAACTGATCATTTTCTAAAATGGAATGGCCGCAACCAAGTAACATTAGTAAATTTTACAGACAGCATGCAACTCCCAGATGAAAAACTGTATCAATATATTTTTTTCTTCAAATAGTCCGAAAAATGATTTCATGGAGAAATGGCTAGATAAAAATATTCTCCACCCCATTCTTAATCTTAAGAGATAAAAATTATGTGCATGTAATAGCCAGTACCTGGATTTACAACCTTAACAAAATGATGTCGTGGTGCAATTTTGTATTTGTGAGGTGATTGTTCATTTTGTAGATATTGGTAGAATTATTGACCATCTCTGTTTAAATTAGTTTTTATAATACAGGAATATGCATCAGCTACAGTAAAGTAATAATGTTTTATTTCATCTTTCAACGCTAATGGTCCGGTGTTTAAAATCTCACACTATCTTCCCTCAGTCTGTTTTTTGTATTTACATTTCTCCTCTTTCGGGGCCGTCGTGATCGTATGGTAGTTAAATTTACAACTACGTATGCAATCAGTGCATATTACCACTAACGTTGGGAGTTCGAATCCCGTTAATTGCGAGTTGTACTCGATGCAACATTTTGTGATAAAGTTTATCAGTCACTTGCGGCAGGTCGGTGGTTTTCTCTTGGTACTCATCCACTAATACCAATGACCACCATAATATAGCTTAAATATTGTTGAAAAGGCGTAATAAACACCATAACCCCAATATAAGCAGGCATCTTTAACCACCTCCTCTTTCGATATGTTGTATGCAATGTCCATACTATTACACCTATTAACTCGTTATCACGTTAAAGGTAAATTTCAATCATAATACATTTCTTTATAATAATAATAACTTTATTGTCATTAAACATATATAAACATGTATGTGACTAATACAAACAAACAAACAAACAATTGTGTGTATGAAAAAAAAAGAAAAAGACAAACATAACGAGTTAGTTATGTAGCAATAAGACTTCTCTCCTCAGTTCTAATGACCGTTTCAAATAGAAGCCAATAACTCTAACATGTCGCACGGAAGCAGGATTTAGTAAATAGACTAACTTTTGTTCATCAGAAAATTTTATGAAAATTGCATTATCCAATTCAATATTATTAAATAGAGATTCTCTCAGATTCTGATTTACTCTACATTTTAAAATAAAATGAGTTTCATCTTCAATGACTCTACAATTTTTCCATAGTCTTTCTTCACATGGAGTTTTATTATATCGACCCTTCTCTATTTCAAGACTGTGGTCACTGATACGACATTTTGTAAAAAATATTCCTAATTGAAAAATCATTACATGATAAATAGAATTTTCTTTCTAATGAAGGTTTTAATTTTTTATAAAGGAAAAGCTTGCTGCTTTTATAATAAAGGATGTTCTATCTATTTCTGGATCTTTTTCTCTCCCTTGCGAGAATGTTTGATTTCTTGTATTACGGACAATAATATTACCTTTACTGCCTTTGACCCTATGTAACACAGTTGTAGTATTATAAGAGACCTGAACTCCTTATTCAGCAATGCAAAAATATAGGCAATTTTACATTTAACTGTTTTCACCTTCTTTGTAAAGGACATGGCTACATCTATAATCTGATATATCATGAAATTGTTCTAAATATATCAATTTTGATAAAAATTGAATATTATATTATTTTCATCTACATTGTATAAACATCCTCCCTCCCAGAGGGTGTGCCTGGTGTAGAATAGGCACCAGGTTTCTCCGTCCTAGAGGCACTAGTCCTCTAATAGGGTCAACCACGCGGGAACCCAAGGGTATAGTAATGGGACCAAGAGCTTCTTCGGCATGAAGGGGCGTCCGTCGGTTGTGCGGGATGTATAAATCCACAACCAACCTGCCCTTCGGATGAGACGTACATAAGACCGAGGTCCCGTGTTGAGAGATTGCCTCCCTCTTCGCACGTTAAAGAACCCAGTGTAACAGATCATGCGCATTATGCCCATGATGAGTGGTCCATAGGAGACCTGTTGCACTGGCTAAATTATCCGTTCCTACCCATCACATTTCCTTGTTTCGAGTCCAGTGGCGTTTAAATTTTTTAATGCTCTCGTCCTGAATATAGCTGTAAAATTGATCGCTGGACGTTAAACACCAATCAATCAATCAATCAATCAATCAATCAACCAATCAATCAATCAATCAATCAATCAATCAATCAATCAATCAATCAATCAATCAATTAATCAATCAATCAATCAATCAATCAATCAATCTTTACATTGTAGTTCTAATTATTTAACACATCCTACATTTTACATAGGCAAATAATCACAATTTTTTCTCTTTTTAAAACTGTGCAATTTTCCGTCAATTAAAAAGTAAAACATAAGTATTCCAACATCCTGTACAATCCGACACATTTCCCTGGCTCCTTGGTATGTCGGATTATGTTCTGCAGTAATGATAATAATAATAATGCATTCTGTTGTTTTAATACTTTAATAATTCAATACTCTGTATTTCTTTTTCAAAGCAGTTAGTGGCTCTGTTGATGTGACAACTACTCGTAGACCACCATATAAGACAACTAATATTACACCCACCATGGATGAACACGTTGGTACTGAACCGGAGGCTAGTAGTATTGGTAAGAATACATTAAATTTTCATATGTAGATAGTTTTCGTTTATAGTATAAACGTAGATATCAAATTTGCGCATGACGTGTTTCTGGAATAACCTTCATTTACGCTCAAAATCGACCGGTAATATAAATTCCTTGTATCACTGCATCATTTCCCTTAGACGGGAGGTTTGGTCCAAATAAAACCAAAACCTAGTTTAACCTCGGCATTTGTTTTTATTGAATTGTCTGTATCAAGCCAGTGAAGTAAGAGGTCATGTATTTGTATGTTAGTGATACTAATTTTGCCTCTTTCTTTCTACGATTTTTCTATTAGATTTTAAATTGTTTTTTGTTTGTTTTTCTTGTGTATCTTGGAGTTTGTAATTATGTTTTATTTCTTTTTTAACGCTAATGGTCCGATGTTTAAAATCTCACACTATCTTCCCTCAGCCTGTTTTTTGTATTTACATTTCTCCTCTTTCGGGGCCGTCGTAATCGTATGGTAGTTGAATTTACAACTACGTATGCAATCAGTGCATATTACCACTAAAGTTGTGAGTTCGAATCTCGTTCATTGCGAGGTGTACTCGATACAACATTATGTGATAAAGTTTTATCAGTGACTTACGACAGGTCGGTGGTTTTCTCTTGGTACTCATCCACTAATAACAATGACCACCACAGGGGCGGATCCAGGATTTCAAGTTAGGGGGCGCACATAAAAAAAATCGTGCCGAGCGGAGGGAGGCGCGAAAATTTTTGAGGTATTTCGTGTGAAAAATCACGATTTTACTATAAAACAATCATATTTTTTCCATAATACAGCTGAAATATTGTTGAAAAGGCACAATAAACACCATAAGCAGGCATCTTTAGCCACCTCCTCTTTCGATATGTTGTATGCAATGTCCATACTATTACACCTATTAACTCGTTATCACGTTAAAGGTAAATTTCAATCATAATACATTTCTTTATAATAATAATAACTTTATTGTCATTAAACATATATAAACATGTATGTGACTAATACAAACAAACAAACAAACAATTGTGTGTATGAAAAAAAAAGAAAAAGACAAACATAACGAGTTATTTATGTAGCAATAAGACTTCTGTCCTCAGTTCTAATGACCATTTCAAATAGAAGCCAATAACTCTAACATGTCGCACGGAAGCAGGATTTAGTAAATAGACTAACTTTTGTTCATCAGAAAAGTTTATGAAAATTGCATTATCCAATTCAATATTATTAAATAGAGATTCTCTCAGATTCTGATTTACTCTACATTTTAAAATAAAATGAGTTTCATCTTCAATGACTCTACAATTTTTCCATAGTCTTTCTTCACATGGAGTTTTATTATATCGACCCTTCTCTATTTCAAGACTGTGGTCACTGATACGAAATTTTGTAAAAAATATTCCTAATTGAAAAATCATTAAATGATAAATATAATTTTCTTTCTAATGAAGGTTCTAATTTTTTATAAAGGAAAAGCTTGCTGCTTTTATAATAAAGGATGTTCTATCTATTTCTGGATCTTTTTCTCTCCCTTGCGAGAATGTTTGATTTCTTGTATTACGGACAATAATATTACCTTTACTGGCTTTGACTCTATGTAACACAGTTGTAGTATTATAAGAGACCTGAACTCCTTATTCAGCAATACAAAAATATAGGCAATTTTACATCTAACTGTTTTGACCTTCTTTGTAGAGGACATGGCTACACCTATAATCTGATATATCATGAAATTGTTCTAAATATATTAATTGTGATAAAAATTGAATATTATATTATTTTCATCTACATTGTATAAACATCCTCCCTCCCAGAGGGTGTGCCTGGTGTAGAATAGGCACCAGGTTTCTCCGTCCTAGAGGCACTAGTGCTCTAAAAGGGGTCAACCACGCGGGAACCCCAGGGTATAGTAATGGGACCGAGAGCTTCTTCGGCTTGAAGAGGCGTCCGCCGGTTGTGCGAGATGTATAAATCCACAACCAACCTGCCCTTCGGATGAGACGTAAATAAAACCGAGGTCCCGTGTTGAGAGATTGCCTCCCTCTTCGCACGTTAAAGAACCCAGTGTAACAGCTCATGAGCATTATGCCCATGATGAGTGGTCCATAGGAGACCTGTTGCATTGGCTAAATTATCCGTTCCTACCCATCACATTTCCTTGTATCGAGTCCAGTGGCGTTTAAATTTTTTAATGCTCTCGTCCTGAAAATGGCTGCAAAATTGCTCGCTGGACGTTAAACACCAATCAATCAATCAATCTTTACATTGTAGTTCTAATGATTTAACACATCCTACATTTTACATAAGCAAACAATCACAATTTCTTCTCTTTTTAAAACTGTGCAATTTTCTGTCAATTAAAAAGTAAAACATGAGTATTCCAACATCCTGTACAATCCGACACATTTCCCTGGCTCCTTGGTATGTCGGATTATGTTCTGCAGTAATGATAATAATAATAATGCATTCTGTTGTTTTAATACTTTAATAATTCAATACTCTGTATTTCTTTTTCAAAGCAGTTAGTGGCTCTGTTGATGTGACAACTACTCGTAGACCACCATATAAGACAACTAATATTACACCCACCATGGATGAACACGTTAGCGATAAACCGGATGCTAGTAGTATTGGTAAGAATACATTAAATGTCATATGTAGATAGTTTGCCATTATAGTATAAACGTAGATATCAAATGTAATGCGCATGACGTGTCTCTGGAATAACCTTCATTTACGATCAAAATCGACTGGTAATATAAATTCCTTGTATTACTGCATCATTTCCCTTAGAGGGGAGGTTTGGTCCAAATAAAACCAAAACCTTGTTTAACCTCGGCATTATTTTTATTGAATTGTCTGTATCAAGCCAGGAAAGTGAGCGTTTATGTATTTGTGTGTTAGGGATACTAATTTTGCCTCCTTTTTTCTACGATTTTTCTATTAGATTTTAAATTGTTTTTTGTTTGTTTTTCTTTTGTATATTGGAGTTTGCGTCCATGTCAGTAGAAACAAAACCAACGACC
>MJUT01062908.1:59942-75133 GCA_002080005.1 Gigantidas platifrons
TTTTTTTTATGAAATTTTAAAGAATGGCCCCCTTGAGATATTGAATTTCTTCAAAAAAGCTGCAAATGGCCCCCTCTCAAAATTTTATTCCACAACCCTGCTTTTCATGTGTTTGGTTTTCACTGGTCGGTTAGTATGTAGGGATTGGGAAGGCGAAAATGACCCCTTGTTGTTGTTATGTAGATTCCTCCTTTGTCTGGAGAACTGCACAATGAATACAGCCACACTCACTATGGAAGAGGATGACTTTTTTTAAAGAAAGAATATAGGATATATGCCGAGAACACAGCAACCCACATCTTACACAAAGTGCATTCAAAACTGCGTGTGAAGCGCTTTTCTGGATTAACCTTCATTCATTGTATGAATTCACAGAATCACTGCACATGAAATGAACCCTTAAATTGCAATGATTTGATTTAATAATTTCGTGATATAAAATTCATATGAAATCTTAAAAGAATGGCGCTTTGATTTGTCAGACTGTCGGACAGACTTTCAGAATCACTGTCTGCTGTATGTAGATGATGTTCAGACAGACAGGCGTAAATACATTGGTAAAATTTATTTCTTCTGCGCTAATGACGACCGATATACTAGACGTTTTTCTTTCAAATTCACTAACTTTCATTTCTACTTTCATTGCTTCGAACAGACGGACACCAAGTTATGCCCAATGACCAATATTGATATTGCACTGATAAAGACGACAGGTGAATACTCTGACATAGCAATTATAGAAAATCAATACGGACGCGAAGAACATTCTGGGATGATCACGAAATTCCGGTGCGTAATCTAGACATTCCACATCTGGAATCGGATAATTTTCAATCTGGTTTAGAAATCATTTAAAACCGAAAAATGGAACGTCTTCTTACTTTTAACGTTTGATTTCATAAAAAAATGCATATTTCGTTTTTAGCTGATTTTTTGATGTGTACGCAATTGCGTTTTTGCGTATAGGGAGCTACGCCCCTGTGATTGCAAAGAAATATTGTGAAATTTAATTGTCACAGACTGAAATATTTGGTACTATATTATCAAATGGTTGTTGTTCCTTGCACTATATCATATTGAACTCGCAATTGAAGTTTGTCGTTTTTCTGTTATATTTATGGGACACATTTGCAGTCTTTAGACTTTACCATCATAATTGTGAAAGTTGTCGGAGAGTGCAGGCTTCGGAAACGATTATCTCCCTTGGCTCAACCATTACAACCAAAAAATGTTGCTAGATTTGTGTATCGTGTTAGGTAAATGAGTTTGCCAGACATTTATTTATGGATATATTGTGACAAAATATGGATGTAATAGTTTGAAATATATAATTTCACAAGGAGGTTTGTATTATTTTACATTCAACATACGTCTTCTTGTGAAATTTTGGATGTGAAGTAAAATATAATCAAATTATGGGCCAAATTTTACCAGCGAGCTGCTGTTAAGTTCGGATCNTAATCAGTGTATTTTGTAAACAACTAATGGTACGTAGATATCTAACATAGTTAACACTTAATCCAAATATATAAGCTTATAGACTAGCTGTGTTAATCACTATATTGGTTAATTTTTTTTCAGTAGTAAATTTATAATACTATACAGTACTATGATTATCTCCCTTTAATCAAATTCCTTAAAAAGCATTTTCTCCAATAATTAGTGTTAATTCAACTTTTTGCATTTAATTGTTATATTTTGAAATTGTTATCAATATTAAACAATAACTTTTTTAGGTTCATATTTATAAGAATGTTGTAGTTGCAATTGTTATGAATATTATAGTTGCAATTATTTCAATTAAATATACCTACCTTGAAGAACTTTTGGATTTATTTATATAATCAACGCCCACTTTTCTATAATTATATCCATTTGGATAGCCGCCATCAAAAAACCAAATAGTCAGTCAGTCTATAATTATATTGCAGGACTTCCTACGGTCTTTTCCGAATATCATAATGATACTTCGGTATGTTCCGATTTAATTCGGTCGATTCTTAATCAACATATACACGTCAAATACGTCAAAAAACTATCCAATTAAAAGTTTCTCGATATACGCGAACTGGACGAGAATTCCTTTACTTATTATAAAATCCCGAGATACATCGAATGGTAAAATCGGCCATTTTCTAGCATGTTATTTGCCGATTCCATCCCCTTTCCCTATGACATCCCCTGGAGAGTGACACAGTTCATGCGACATCAAATAAATGCAGATCATTGAATTCTGATTTATTTCGCATAAAAATTACACTTTCGAAGATTCAATTCATTATCCAATGTAGTGTTCATCGATACAAAAACGAAAGAGATTGTCTTTTTAGAAAATTTTAGGCTCATTATAACACTTGTCAAGGGTGTGTTCGACTTGCAAATCGATAAAAGAAAAAAAACACAAATTTGTTTTAAATAAATAAAAATAGTGAAAAAAAAACAACAGCACATAGTCAAAATATTTACATGGGGATACTTTGTATGGTATTAAAAGAAAGAAATACAAAACAGTTTGTGTATAATTTGCATTCGCCAAAGTCACTTTGGACAGAATGGTCATTATTTTTTTTTATAGAATTTGTTTTTTCTTCTTCTTTATTTACTATGCAGTTGGATTATTACAATAGTCAAAGAGTGCATAATCAACGGTAGGAACTCCCACTGTTTATATATTCATAAGTTATATAGCAATGCCTCAAAATTGTATCAGAAGTGGAAAAAGTTGCCACATATATGCCGCATTTACAATGTTTTCAAGCTCAGAATTACCTTTTCAACATTTTCAAATTACGAGTTACCCCAAAGCTTTTCGCGCCTCGCTCCGCTCTCCCCCATTATTTTAAGTGCGCTCCCCTAACTTGAAATCCTGGATCCGTCCCAGGAGCATGTACACATAAGACAAACAAGAAGTTTTTAATCAATAGTCGGTCATCTGGTATCTTCGTTAATTTATTTCCCATGTTAAATATTATCTATAGTTGTGTATGTGCTAGCTATAGATTTATTGTCATTATCCCATGTGTGTATTGTTTGTGGGGAGAATACAGTGCATAAGTTGGGATAACGTTTTGTCCAATCCCATTGCAGTTTTATTTGCAATAAAATAATATTAAATCTAAACCTGAACATTTAAGATACTTTTTTTTTGTAGTTCGGATTAAAAATTTCGCGACCTCTGTTTCGATTGGTGTGCATGGCATACCAAAACACTGTCGTCCTACACCATAAAATTTATTACGATAAAATTATAATTGGTATCCTCGAATAGTTGTCTTATTTAGAAGTTTGATAATTATTTCTTATATGATAAAAGAATGAAATCGTTATAATTGAAATGACGTAACCGATCACCGAGCTCTTCCACCAGTTCCCGATTCGATNTTGGATTATTACAATAGTCAAAGAGTGCATAATCAACGGTAGGAACTCCCACTGTTTATATATTCATAAGTTGTATATCAATGCCTCAAAATTGTATCAGAAGTGGAAAAAGTTGCCACATATATGCCATATTTACAATGTTTTCAAGCTCAGAATTACCTTTTCAACATTTTCAAATTAAATAATGCTATATAGATGCTGGGAGTGCTTAGCGTGCTGCCTACACCATTAACATACATCATGCTGTGCTATATCTATTTTTACATTTTTTTTTATTTAAAACAAAAGATCTGAATTCTTTAAAAAAAAATGATGTTGAATCATGAAAAACTGGAAATTTGACAACCCATTCGATGTGCATGATGTCTATGTGAAAACAGCATCTTGTATAAATATCAAGTAACTCTTATTGTTTTGGATCCATTTTTGTTTTCAAATCAAATATTGAAGGACACTAAGGAATTTTGATAAAACAACAAATTTACATATCGAGTGCACCCTTTGAGTGTTATAATGAATCTTAAGAGAAACTCATAAAAATATAGAAACATTACTCTTTGGCAACTATGAAATTAGTATAAACCAAAATTATATGATTGTCAACACAGTTCGAGCACAGGGGCAGATCCGGGGGGGCGCACCCAGTGGGCGCCCCCTAAAATTGGAAAAAATATGATTTTTTTTGCGTAAAATCGTGATTTTTCACACGAAATACCCCAAAACTTTTCGCGCCTCGCTCCGCTCTCCCCATTATTTTAAGTACGCCCCCCTAACTTGAAATCCTGGATCCATCCCGGGAGCATGTACACATAAGACAAACAAGAAGTTTTTAATCAATAATCGGTCATCTGGTATCTTCGTTAATTTATTTCCCATGTTAAATATTATCTATATTTGTGTATGTGCTAGATTTATTGTCATTATCCCATGTGTGTATTGTTAGTGCATAAGTTGGCCGGCCGATAACGTTTTGTCCAATCCCATTGCAGTTTTATTTGCAATAAAATAATATTAAATCTAAACCTGAACATTTAAGATAGTTCAGATTTAAAATTTGGCGACCTCTGTTTCGATTGGTGTGCATGGCATACCAAAACACTGTTGTCCTACACCATAAAATGTATTACGATAAAATTATAATTGGTATGCTCGAATAGTTGTCTTATTTAGAAGTTTGATAATTATTTCTTATATGATAAAAGAATGAAATCGTTATAATTGAAATGACGTAACCGATCACCGAGCTCTTCCACCAGTTCCCGATTCGATCAGGGTGACATGAAAGTTAAAAAGAATGTTTAAGTCAAAATAATGAGTTGCTTTTAATTGATAACTGTCTTGTAGCTCAGAAAATATAAAATATGAGCAACATTTTGGTATATTATGATGCAGTTTCGCTCATTCGTCTACACAACATCATTTGTACAAACTTGACCTCAAATACGATCTTTTCATTGGTTATAGTCGACATTCCATCTGCCGATGTGTATATAGAAAATCTTTTGTAGAATCACAGTTTTATGAATGAAGTTTATTGAAAGCTTCACTGACCTCAAATGAGATCTTTTCATTGGCTACAGTCATGAGAAAATCTGTTGGAAGTCGTCTGTAGTAATTAGCCACGACATGATGAATGAAATTTATAGTAATTAGCCACGCCTTCAAACGGTTAAACAAAATTCGTTTATTTATAGCATTGGCTATGTCTGGAGACGATTCTAAAAATATAGCACAATTATAACGGTCAGTGACCTTTTGACCGACTATACACTCATTTGTAGAACGTTTTCATTCATTGTAATGCATGATTTCTTGAAGTTAAAACAATACAATCATTTCGTTTTCTTTTATTTATAGCTCCACAAAAAATCAATAAACACACAGATCAACTTATATCAGTCAACGCATTGCCTTTGATCAAATCTTGTCAATGGCTATGTTTGGACAGGATTCTAAAAATATATCACAATTATAACGGTCAGTGACCTTGTGACCGCGACAGTACAGTATGATCAAGTTATATCGGTCATCGCATTATGTGTAGCACACAAAACAATACAATTTAAGCTATCAAGTTCGTACAAAGATATTATCAGCCTTAAAATGGTAGCCATTGACATTTAAAAGGTAGTGAATCAATTGTACGGTGACAGCGAATGTCAATGGCTACCATTTTAAGGTTGATAATATATAATGTTGTCCACTAATCGTCACGTAACATGGACATGGTACACTAAAATAGTCAGAGTATGACTGTTTGCTTATATATGAATGACGATAGATAGATAAGATCGTTGAAAAAAATTTATACTTTAAAATCTCTCTCTATTCCGAACATAAAATATGGACCCAAGGAGGTTCGGGTTAGACATGTTTCACTGTACAGCCAAACCTGTCTTATGTGACCTTCCAAGGGAACATTGAAACAGGGTCACAGACAGGTGGTCACTTAATACAGGTTTATTTATTTAATATAAAATGCATTGTGAAAGGAAATTAAAATAAAATTCAAAAGTTATTGCTTATTCTAATGTAGTTGTTTAATATCCCTGGTTTGTGATTGGACAATGCTGTAATTTTCATGGTATCAATTCCACGGTTGAAAATCATGAGATATTTTAGAGTTAGATATTTTGGAGGGACTGTATGGTAGTCCTGAACAGGGTGACAGCGAGGCACTTGCCACATGGACCTCTGTTCAGGATTCTTTTACAGCCCCCTTTCTGCTTTTTGCCTCCATGATATGTTTTAATATTGTAATTACATGCTGATTGCATTGTTTTAATATTAATGTATTTGTTTTTATATTCGGTAAAAAGCTCTCAAGAGCTTATGTTTTGATTGTTTATTTACATGCCGAATTGAAATAAAGTTTTACTTACTTACTTACTTACTTACTTAGACGATTGTCGCTTACGTCATCTTGTCAGCAATGTAGCAATACACATGATTACATGTGAATGGATATAACTGAATTGCATTTGAATATTTCACGGAATCAATTGTCGATCTAATGGTGTAATGTTCACCAATTCCACGGTTGAAATAGCATGAAATAGTTTTTTTAATTTTAGCTGATTACCGCTTATGTCATCTTAATACAGAAATATACATATATGATGTATATATGTCTATCCTACACATGATTACATTAGAATGGAGATAATGTCGATTTAATGGTCGCAAATATCTGTTTACTGGCTCTGCTAACGCGTCGCCAGTAAACTCAATTTGCGACCATCAAATCTCCAATTGATGCCGTGAAATTTTCAAATACAATACAGTTATCTCCTAAATAGAGGTTGTCACTAAAGAAGGTTTGACTATTTATATATTTCTTGTTATTGAATATTAATTTACATTTGTTTGTTGTTTTTTTTTTGCAATATACTTTTATTAAATATTTTATGTTATTATATAGTACAAAAGAACAAGTCTGATAAAAGCGATACAAAATGGAAGTATAGATGGCTTTGAAATTCTTATAGCTCACGGGGCGTCAGTGAACAAAGCAGATGTGGTAAGTCAGTTTTTTAAATCTATTTTTGGCATTTTGTCTATTTTCCAGTTTTACACACTCCTCACGATGAGCCCCAGTCCTCCGGCCCAAGACAAGTAAAACTTTATTCGGACCAGTAAATTTGTCAGTCTTAATTTAGATATACATGTATATAAAAATAAATTCAAGACTTTGATTGAGACCAGTAAATTCAAATACCCATGCCCTCCATGCAACAGTCATTGAAATATCCTTGTAATTGTTCAGTTATGTGTGTGTATTTGTTGTTGTTGTTGTTTTGTTTTGTTTTGTTGTTGTTGTTTTGTTTTTTTGCTGACATATTTACATTGGTATGTTATTTTGTCAACATAAATTTATTGGGAAAAGGGTTGATACAGGTTGTATGGACAGTGATGAGTAAGTCATCACTCCATTGACTTAAAAATCACTTCTTCTAGAGAGACATTTCTTGCTAATATAATGAAAAACAAGATATACATCACCTTCAGAACAGTTTCAATAAAGAAATTGTAGAAACAGAGACAAAATAAAATAAATCAGAGGAGTTATTGGAACACAGGGGTGACTCTGATAAAACTAAAATAAATCAGAGGAGTTATTGGAACAAAGGGGTGACTCCGATAAAACTAAAATAAATCAGAGGAGTTATTGGAACACAGGGGTGACTCCGATAAAACTAAAATAAATCAGAGGAGTTATTGAAACACAGAGGTGACTCTGATAAAACTAAAATAAATCAGAAGAGTTATTGAAACACAGGTGACTCTGATAAAACTAAAATAAATCAGAGGAGTTATTGAAACACAGAGGTGACTGATAAAACTAAAATAAATCAAAGGAGTTATTGAAACACAGAGGTGACTGATAAAACTAAAATAAATCAGAGGAGTTATTGGAACACAGAGGTGACTCTGATAAAACTAAAACAAATCAGAGCAGTTATTGGAACACAGGGGTGATTCTGATAAAACTAAACCAAATCAGAGGAGTTATTGGAACACAGAGGTGACTCTTATAAAAATAAAACAAATCAGAGGAGTTATTGGAATACAGGGGTGATTCTGATAAAAATAAAACAAATCAGAGGAGTTATTGGAATACAGGGCTAGGGGTGATTCTGATAACACTAAAACAAATCAGAGGAGTTATTGGAACACAGAGGTGACTCTAATAAAACTAAAAACAAATCAGAGGAGTTATTGGAACACAGGGGTGATTCTGATAAAACTAAAACAAATCAGAGCAGTTATTGGAACACAGGGGTGATTCTGATAAAACTAAAATAAATCAGAGCAGTTATTGGAACACAGGGGTGATTCTGATCAAACTAAAACAAATCAGAGCTGTTATTGGAACACAGAGGTGACTCTGATAAAACTAAAACAAATCAAAGGAGTTATAGGAACACAGAGGTGACTCTGATAAAACTAGGACAAATCAGAGGAGTTATTGGAATACAGGGGTGATTCTGATAAAACTAAAACAAATCAGAGGAGTTATTGGAACACAGGGGTGATTCTGATCAAACTAAAACAAATCAGAGCTGTTATTGGAACACAGAGGTGACTCTGATCAAACTAAAACAAATCAGAGGAGTTATTGGAACACAGAGGTGACTCTGATAAAACTAAAACAAATCAGAGGAGTTATAGGAACACAGAGGTGACTCTGATAAAACTAAAACAAATCAGAGGAGTTATTGGAACACAGGGGTGATTCTGATAAAACTAAAACAAATCAGAGGAGTTATTGGAATACAGGGGTGATTCTGATAAAACAAAAACAAATCAGAGGAGTTATTGGAATACAGGGGTGACTCTTATAAAACTAAAACAAATCAGAGGAGTTATTGGAACACAGAGGTGACTCTGATAAAACTAAAACAAATCAGAGGAGTTATTGGTACACAGAGGTGATTCTGATAAAACTAAAACATAAACACACACTAACAAGCAATAATATACAAAAAATAAAGTTCAGACACTACATAGTCCAACCCAAAACTCTTAAAAGGGTTATTATTTTCAACCTTATTTATAACCCCAGTCATGAAGTCCTGATTCATAAAGCTATAATGAAGTAAAAATATATTCCCAAAATCATATGGGAACCAGTTGATTTATATGGTACAATTGTACCCTATTTTATTCTTATCACATGGTATGTAATTATTTATATACTATTCACATGTTCTGACGAATGATCTCAATGGACCCTTATCTGATATATGAAATTATATTCCTGCATTCGTTATATAATTAAAATGACAACCTAAACATACCACACCGTCGGAACAATTCCACATATCAAAATCGTAGAAAGAGGCAAAATCGATTTTTTTCGTTCAGAAATTTATTTGTGGACAACACGAGTTAGAATATTTTTTTTGTCGTGCAAAGCGCGAAATTTTTGTCCAGAAATTAACATTAGGTTATATGACAAAAACTCTGAATCAGATTTTTTTTTTCCTCCTCCAAAATCAGAATATTTTTGTCAGCAACATTGGGAATCAGAATATTTTTTAGGAAAAAACCATAACCCCCCCCTCTTCAAGTTATATGGTCGTTGCATGACCACTCACTTTCCTGGCTTGGTTCAAGCACTTCAATAAATAAAAGAAGATATAATTGTAGTTCAGTGACTATCAGTGTTTACTTCGTTTCAGGTAAAATACTTAATCTAATTTTAGGAAGATGTTCTCCCCCCTCAGGTATAAGTGACCGTCGTCGCTTTAAGCTATCCTATTTCAGCCACTTAGTATTCTTGCTCTGAAAACCTTTAAATTATTTACCTTTCCAATCTTCTGACCTTGAGCCTACCTAATGAAGGTTATTATAGAAACCTGTACTGTGCATAAAATTAGATACAATATATATCTACGTTTTAATTTGTAGAGCCTGTAGTTTAAGTCTATATTTTTTGTTTCAGGAAGGGGAAACAGCCTTGCTTCACGCCTCATACAAAGGATGTTTTGACATTTTGTGTCGTCTGATAGAGCTCGGAGCAGACATCAACCACAAAAATAAGGTTAGATGAGCATGTTAATATACTCCTGGAATTGAACATTTTCAAATTTACAAATAAAACTGACAGTCAAGATGTTAGCCTTATATAAATAAAAATCGCTTTAATTTAATGTTTTTGTTAAGGCTTTAGATTAAAAATATGAAGAATTTCCACACCTTCAGAACAGATCCAAAATACAACCGGAAAACAATAGAAACAGACACTAAATCGATACCCCCTACACACATTACATGACCCCACCCCACTCTCCTGGTTTGGTACAGATGCTCCAAAAAAAGGTGGCGGAGTCTAGCAAGCTTTAGACCTTTGGTAATAGTGAAAGTACATTTTTTATAATTCTCTAGCCAATGGTTTGGTTTATGGTGTTTAACGTCACTTTCAACAATATTTCAGTTATATCGTGGTGGTCAGTTTTATTGGTGGAGGAAATCTGAGTACCCGGAGAAAACCACAGACCTGTAGCATGTCACTGACATACTTTATATCATAATATTGTATCGAGTACACCTCGCCGTGAGCAAGGTTCAAACTCATTCGAGTGAGTGAGTGAGTGATTATTGTTTAACACCAACTATATAATGGCGAGAACAAGTTAATTTTCAATGAGATGATGATTAGGTCCATTTTGTTCTAGACCAAGGATTTTCATAGTGCTAGAGCACTGATACAACAGTCTGCAGATAGACATGTCGCTCCACTCGGACACATTATTCTGATTCCGAGCCAACCAGTCTTTGCTCTTACACCTTAATGCAGCATGCTTAGCGAAGAATCTACAAATGCCAATTTTATAGTCTTTGGTTTTACCCGATCAGGGCTCGAACCCACGATCTACTGCCCTCGAGGCAAGCACTGTAACCATTACAGCACCGATGCGGTTAGGACTCATTCGAACTATTAAATAAGAGAGAATTTACTGTGAATTAAAAGAGATTAATTATTGTTCTTGTCAGTTTAATATCTCTTTTCTTTGGGGGCCGTCGTGGCCGTGATTGTATGGTAGTTGGATTTACAACTACCTATACAATCAGTGCCTATCACCACTAAAGTTGTGAGTTCGAACCCTGTTCACGGCTAGGTGTTTTCGATACAACATTATATGATAAAGTTTGTCAGTAACTTGCAACAGGTCGGTGGTTTTCTCCTGGTACTCCGGTTTCCTCCACCAATAAAACTTACTGCAACGATATACGGGTTTGGCATTTTCGTCCCATTCAAATATAAATTTTAATGGGACTAGTGGCCGTTTTTAAGTGCCAACCCTTTTTTGTCTCAGGGAGTATTGTTCATTTCACAGGGAGTGAAGGACATAAATTTAGTAAAAAATGTAGATATTGCATGTTTCTTATTTTTGTTGCACTCCCTGATCTTTACATTGTATTATTTCACATTATTAAAACTTATTCGTCATTTTGAATAAATGACATTTATGGGATATATATTGAGTTTGTTATTCTATCTCCCATATCCAAAAAATCAAGCGGCTTGGTTGCACTGGTAGTACAGAGAATAGTGTAGAAAGTTTCAGGTTTTTTCTCTACAGATTTGGGTATCACAATTTATCTGCTATGTCATGTGGTGTGGACATTTCTTTCCGAAGTAAAACATAAATGCAGTTTATTCTAAAAATAAAATTCTTTATGTTTTTAGAGGACTCAACTGTTAAAAGGGAGATAATTCAAACTGATCGTTAGAATACTAGATTTCTTATGCAATAGCTTGAATACATTAGTTAGCAATTTAAATTTTTAAATTAAGCACAAGTAATTTTACTTAGTAATAGAAATACCTTAATTTGAATATCGGGTTTCAGAAAATAAATTTTAATTGGTTTATTTATTACATCAACCAATCAGGAGGCTGGATTACACTCATTACAGCATTGTTTTAAGAAAGCTTCGGCCAAAGGTCACGTTTGTTGTGACTCTGATGAAATTTTCCCACCACCACCCCAACATACATGTAGCCACCTGCATCAACCCCTTTTTTAATTTAATTTTTGTCTCGGGGAATGGCCGTTTTTAAGTGCCAACCCTTTTTTGTCTCAGGGAGTATTGTTCATTTCACAGGGAGTGAAGGACATAAATTTAGTAAAAAATGTAGATATTGCATGTTTCTTATTTTTGTTGCACTCCCTGATCTTTACATTGTATTATTTCACATTATTAAAACTTATTCGTCATTTTGAATAAATGACATTTATGGGATATATATTGAGTTTGTTATTCTATCTCCCATATCCAAAAAATCAAGCGGCTTGGTTGCACTGGTAGTACAGAGAATAGTGTAGAAAGTTTCAGGTTTTTTCTCTACAGATTTGGGTATCACAATTTATCTGCTATGTCATGTGCTGTGGACATTTCTTTCCGAAGTAAAACATAAAGGAGATATTGTTGAAACCAACCAAGCCATATATTATCCAAATTATCACCAAGAATTTAAAAAAATACAAAAATGTGTGTATGGGATATTCATACTAATTACCTCTATGATTAAGTTATTTTTGTGTTTTGCTTTACAGAATGACGAATCAGCTGTTTATATTTCATGTAAATATGGACATTATGACTGTGTCCGTCGACTAATAGTGGTTGGAAGCAATTACAATGGTGACAATGCACAAAGCCAGGTAATACACAATATGGAGAAATCCAAGTCAGTTCAATTTTACTACTGATATATTGACTTTCAGCAATTTGATTGGAAGGGTAAAGGTCGCCTGACCGTGACCTATTATAGAGTGAGTGATTGATTGATTGGTGTTTAATGCCAACTCAGCAATTCTTCAGCTATATCATAAGTTAAATTGTCAATGAAATGATGGTGATGTCCACTTTGTTGTAGACCAACATATACTGAGTGGGATTTTTATGGTGCTAGCTCAATGAAGAAGAAAAAAACTATCCATGGGTAAACATATCGCTCCACTCGAACACATTATTCTGATTCCGAGCCAACCAGTCTTTGCTCTTACTCCTTAATGCTGTCTGCTTAGTGGAGAAGCAACAAATACCAAGTTTATATTATTCGGTTTGACCCGATCGAGGCTTGAACCTACAATCTACCACACTCGAGGCGAGCATGCTAACCATTATACCACCGATATGGTTCCTATTATGGAATTACTTTAGATCTTTATTTGTGACATACAAACATGTAACAGGAAGGGTGAACAATTAAAGCTAAAATGAAAATAAAGATAAAAGAAAAAAAAATAGCACACTGCTGGAATAGTTCCAAAATCAAATCATAAATCTAATTTTAATTTAACTTGCGATATGTTGACGGTTTTCTGCAGATATTCCGGATTCTTACACATAACAGAATGCAATGGTAAAGCTGAAATATGTTAGAAAGTGGCATTTAATGACCTTTAATCCAGGGGCGGATGCAGGATTTCAAGTTAGGGGGTGTATTTAAAATAATTGCGCCGAGCGGAGCGAGGCTTGAAAATTATGGAGGTATTTCGTGTGAAAAATCACGAATTTACACAAAAAAATCATATTTTTTTCCAATTTTAGGGTCCCCCNTCGAGGCTTGAACCCACAATCTACCGCACTCGAAGCGAGCATGCTAACCATTATACCACCGATATGGTTCCTATTATGGAATTACTTTAGATCTTTATTTGTGACATACAAACATGTAACAGGAAGGGTGAACAATTAAAGCTAAAAATGAAAATAAAGATAAAAGAAAAAAAAATAGCACACTGCTGGAATAGTTCCAAAATCAAATCATAAATCTAATTTTAATTTAACTTTCTGCAGATATTCCGGATTCTTACACCTAACAGAATGCAATGGTAAAGCTGAAATATGTTAGAAAGTGGCATTTAATTACCTTTAATCCAGGGGCGGATGCAGGATTTCAAGTTAGGGGGTGTATTTAAAATAATTGCGGCGAGCGGAGCGAGGCTTGAAAATTTTGGAGGTATTTCGTGTGAAATTTCACGAATTTACACAAAAAAATCATATTTTTTTCCAATTTTAGGGTCCCCCTCCCTGGATCCGCCCCTGTAATCGTTATCACTTGTAAAAGGACTGAACCATGTAGATTTTTATCACTAAGTACAAAATAAATAAGTTTATCCTGCACCAGTTCTATTTGAGCAGTCAAATTGCATTGACAGTCACTGTCCAAAATATCGGCTTTCTGGTTCCTGATTCTAGAGGAAATGGTAATAGTATAAGCCAGAACACTATTGAAAACAATGAGAACGGTGCTTGTTTCTGTCATCTTCAGACAATTTGACAACTAGCCTTTCTACATGTATCTGTTTCTAAAGCTCGTACAATTTTTTTTTAATATTTTCTGGCATAGTACATATATTGTATATTGATAAAGTGTCTTATCTTTTCTAGTTTAGAAAATTACCAATGGATGTAGCAGTAGAGTCCATGTATAGAGCAAGGAGACAAAACCGGGAGGAGAAATTTCGGCAGTTAGAAAATATAGTAGAACTGTTGAGTGATTCTGATCAGATTGAGGTAAAATATAGTAGAACTATGGAGTGATTCTGATCAGATTGAGGTAAAATATAGTAGAACTGTTAAGTGATTCTGATCAGATTGAGGTATAATATAGTAGAACTGTTGAGTGATTCTGATCAGATTGAGGTGAAATATAGTAGAACTGTTGAGTGATTCTGATCAGATTGAGGTAAAATATAGTTGAACTGTGGAGTGAATCTGATCAGATTGAGGTATAATATAGTAAAACTGTGGAGTGAATCTGATCAGATTGAGGTAAAATATAGTAGAACTGTTGAGTGATTCTGATCAGATTGAGGTAAAATATAGTTGAACTGTGGAGTGAATCTGATCAGATTGAGGTAAAATATTGTAGAACTGTTGAGTGATTCTGATCAGATTGAGGTAAAATATAGTTGAACTGTTGAGTGAATCTGATCAGATTGAGGTGAAATATTGTAGAACTGTTATGTGATTCTGATCAGATTGAGGTAAAATATAGTTGAACTGTTGAGTGAATCTGATCAGATTGAGGTAAAATATAGTAGAACTGTTGAGTGATTCTGATCAGATTGAGGTAAAATATTGTAGAACTGTTGAGTGAATCTGATCAGATTGAGGTATAATATAGTAGAACTGTTGAGTGATTCTGATCAGATTGAGGTAAAATATAGTTAACTGTTGAGTGATTCTGATCAGATTGAGGTATAATATAGTAAAACTGTGGAGTGATTCTGATCAGATTGAGGTATAATATAGTAAAACTGTGGAGTGATTCTGATCAGATTGAG
>MJUT01062908.1:87551-103008 GCA_002080005.1 Gigantidas platifrons
AATTGTATAATTATACAGAATTAATATTTATAATTATTCGGATTCTGAATTGACAATTCCAACCAGACATAGGCGTATCAGTTATTTTCTCGGTTAAGCCGTCCGAGAGGCGTGTGGCTTCAAAAGGTCATATAATTGTTAATTAGAATGAAATTACAAATGTAAGAGTTGACATTTCACACCTGCAGTGCATGTATTTCCCAGGTGAAACTGCCAGAGGCATTTGTTTACATACATGTAGATGATTTCTTGTTTATTTGTCCTAGAGTAAATTATAGAAAAAATGTATTTATTAAATATGTTTTTCCCTTATTGTACAAAATTACTGGTACATGTAAATAAAGGAAATACATGTTTGTTTATGTAAAATTTTGTTTACACTTTAATTAATTTTTTTTAGTAATAGTAAGATTGAAATTGTAGTAATTATTTTAAACTGGAAATCGTAGCGTGGGTTCATTTCGTGTATCGTTCTTTTCGTGTATCGTTCGTTTCGTGTATCGTTCGTTCGTATTTCGTTTCGTGTATTAGTCTAATTAAACTGGCGAACGATACACGAAACGAAAGAATAAATTACACCCACGAAACGCAAACGAACGGAAAACGAAAAACGAACGAACGATACACGCAAACGAAACGAACGGAAAACACAAACGATACGAAATATCTGTTAAGTTAAACGATCCAGGGTCTGTATACTAATATATAGTACATGTACAATTTGTGACTATTTAGGTTTTTTTTTTTAAACAAATTTTTAAATTAAATGTAATACACATATAAATTAGTTGTGATTTTCTGACATTTTCATTCACTCAAGAACACACACACATTCTTTTCACTCCTCCACTCAATTTTCTCACTTTGTACACTTGCTCCTATTGATACAGATGATAACAAACAAATAATGACAATTAAAGTTATAAATCAGGAAAAACATATTTTAAAGGGCCCCAGAATATTTCACAAGCTGCCAGTTTATTGTTTTTTCTAGCTATGTATAATTCAAGAGAATAGTAATTTTTTATTTTAAATTTTAATTCCATAATATTTGGAATTTTGTCTTTAAATTTACATTTATAGATATAGTTTTTTGTAATTATTGTGAGTAAATTCAATAATAGGTTATCCTGAAGTGTTTGAAATCCCAATAAAACATTTTTTTGGTTTAATTCAATATTGTTAAAATATCTCTTCAGGCATTCAAAGAAAACTCTCCAAAACTGATAAGTACAAGGACAGTCAAAAAATAAATGTTCAATGGTTTCATCCTCTACATTGCAAAAGGAAAATTTTGGTTTCAATAATTGGTATTATTAATAAAAAATATAAATATGAAATGTAATATTATACAATTTCAGAAGTATTTATATAAAAAAAAAACCAAAACAAGTACACATCAATGTATGCGTCATGGCTTATGAGTGTTTAGTGCCACTTAATATCGACAATATTTATGCTTCTAGTCACTTAGAAACTGTATTACGCAGGATTGCGTCGAGTATACCGTTTCCTGAGCTGGATTCACACTCACAATTTTAATGGCGATAGACTTTGTCTTATGGAAATGTAAATCCAACTCCCACACTACCACGGCAAAGACGACTTACAAATGTAGTCGAGTATCAGGGAATTTGATAAAAATACAGCATTACGATCTTAGAGCTGCCAAGGGAAAAGACGAGTCGTAGCACATAGTATTTTGTCCAAAAGTACAATAGACCAAGAACAAAGACATGTTTGATTTGATATCATGTATGCTTGAGGAAAAATGTTGCGTGATGATGTCATATCTATTGACTCACATTTTACCAATTAATTTAACGATACAACATTATGTAATAAAGTTTGTCAGTGACTTGCAGCAGGTCGATGGTTTTCTCAGGGTACTCTGGTTTCAATCATGATATAACTGATATATTGTTGAAAATAGCATTAAGCACCATAACCACAATTACCATAGCCAATTAATGTAATAATTATATCATACTAGTAATAACATATAAAACTACAGAACTGCAGAAATATATACATGTAAGGAATAGTGATATGTTCTTGATTCATAGACATTGTATATGGTTGACCAGGTCTTTCATTATTTTTCAAGTATACCAGGGGCGGATCCAGGTGGGGGGGGTGATGCGCACCCAGTGCACCCCCCCTAAAACTGGAAAAAAAAAAAAAAAATTTGCATAAAATCGTGATTTTTTACAGGAAGCACCCCAAAAATGTTCGCGCCTCCCTCTGCTCGGTACGATTTTTTTTAAAGTGCCCCCCTAACTTGAAATCCTGGATCCGCCCCTGTATACCAGTACTTTACTATTTACAGGCGGCAATTTAAATTTGAACATTTTCATGTATATCCTAAGCAATATTCTTTAAAATCAGGAGGTACCAAATAACATTTTAGTACCTGGTACAGCCCCTTTTTTTTAAAGACCTGGTTGACCTAAATACAGAGTAAGCTTTCCAGTGATTTTGATTTTGACATTTGTAATTAGGTGATGAAGGCAAAAGTCATCTGGTGTTTTTTATGGAGACAGGCGATTACAGATTACAATAAATTTTGCAAACGGAGGATCATATATAAACAATGATTGATTTGATTGATTTTTTGGTGTTTAACGCCACTTTCAACAATATTTCAGCTATATCATGGCAACCAGTTTTAGTGGTGGAGGAAGCCGGTGTACCCAGAGAGAACCACCGACCATGGGCAAGCAACTGGTAAACTTTATCACTTGCGGTTGCGAGTCGAGTGCACCCTTTTTTGTAATTTACAAAGCCGGGCGCGAACCCACGCCGTATTGGTGATAGGCTTGTATGAGTTGTTAGATCCAGCGACCTAACTCATTGAGCCACCCGGGCCCCCTATAAACAATGACTCTGATATAAACTTACACATTACGTATAACTCTTTGACTGTAAGCCAATAACAAGTCTATTTTCATCATCCATTGAATGTTAAAAGGCAGCTGTTGACCAATCAACATTCAACTTTCCATGGAAATGTTATATGCAATCAATTATAATTACTGAAACATGTGTTTTCCCAGGCATATAATATGTTATTTATGTATATATATTTATTACCAAAGTCTTATATAACTAGGGGCTGTCATGACCGTGATCGTATGGTAGTTGAATATACAACTACCTATGCAATCAGTGCATATCACCACTGATGTTGTGAGTTTGAATCTCGACAAGGGCGAGGTGTACAACATTGCTATAAAGTTTGTCAATGACTTGCGACAGGTCGGTGGTTTTCTCCGGATTCTACGGTTCCCTCCACCAGTAAAACTGACCACCATGATAAATACTATAAAAACAAACCAAACTTATATAACTATAGGTATTATACAAAGTGCATTACGATACAAATTATACAATTTATTTCTTTAAAAATCAAATTTAAGAATACATTCGTACCTTGCTATTTTGGGTTCGGATAAGTCGTTTTCATTGAATAATTCAAAGTGAAATAACGATCTGTTTCTAGTAGTAATAAATAAACAATAGGGAAAAATGAAAGGTCAATCCAGGGACACCAGCAACATTACACACAATACACAGAACAGAGACAAACACCACAAAAACACCATGTAGATAATTAAAATGACAAACTACATGAAACCCACAACAAAAAAAAACTTTGGTGAAACCAGCTGATGCTTGCAGACTACTCTGCTCAGTCGAAGTGAAATGTGTGGTTACTTTAATATTTACATAACGATGTTAAATACATGTAAATGCAGACAAATACATTTGTGCCAAAAAAAATAAAAAATGAAAATGATAATAATACAATTTAAAAAAAAAATTAAATTAAAAACAAACAAACAAACATCCTGTTTATTAATGAAAATTGCATTTGTAATCATGTCAATTTCTGAATTGATTGTTCATCTGATTTTTTGACAGACATCAAGTACAGAATGTGGACTATTTGATCACCTCAAGTCATTGTTTCATGGTACAGAGGCAGAAAAATGTATAGTAATTGATACGAACTTACGGTTCTCATTGAAAGAGCTGCATACTGATAAAAGGTCAATTCTCACACAACATATATATACACAGGTCTGTGAACTAATTGAACAAAGGCCACCTCAACATGCCACGTGGCTTGCTTTACAAGAATCAGTTATATTAGCAAGGGAGAATAATTGTGGAATCATTAACAGAAGAGAACTGATCGAAATATGTGTTCTTCAAACTAATAACATCACATTACCGAAGCAACATGACATAGAAGAATTTCTTCAATTCCAAACAGCCAAGGGGACATTACTCCACTTACACCCAGATGTTATAGATTATGTGTGTCTTGACGGTACTATTCTATATCAACTGGTATCGTTTTTTAGCCACGTGTCAATTATACTAGTACATGATAAATATGAAAGCACACCTCTCTACGACAAATTAAAAGCTGTTTTTCATAGATCGATCGACAAAACCTCTGCAAAATGTTATATATCCATTTCTGACCCACTTTTGATGGCTGCATGTTCTTTACACTTTGCGGCAACCAATGAATACAGATTGCAATTGGATGCTGAACCTCGTGAATTGTTCCTGCCTGTCAACATGTCAGGACTAGCTCCGGATAGTTTAATAATCCAGTTTCATCGATTTGAATACAGCGCGTGTTTTGGATTTAGATTAAAACATGCAATACAGGTTTCATCACTATTTGAATTTCTAACATGTGCATTGTATGAAATTATGCCTCTGAAGCAGATACGCGGGAAAAATATTGCGTTTAAAAATTTTGCTGTATTTACTATTGACAGTGATCATTGCTTAAGTCTGACGACCAACGGTAACACAATAATTTGTAACATTACTCGGAACATCTCGGAAAAGAAGAAGTCTTGGAGTTCAAAAGCTGACGTATGCAGTGGAATATATGCACTATCAAAGTACTATGTGTTCCAAATTCTCACTACCTTTACAAAGAATAATATCAACCAATCAATTGATAGTGTAATGGTTTTGGACACATGTTCATTATCCCCGCCCTGTCTGATCAATTACGTGGATTTTATGAAGCTTGATTCTTATAGATGTGACAAGCACAACACATTTGTTGACCCAATGGAAATGTTTAATACCTGGAATCCCCCTCAGGTGTGTATTACACTAATTATAATTTTGTTTTTCAGTTTTATTTTATACTAGTATTTATTAATAAATATGAAATAAATTTGTTCAAATATAATTCAAAATTGACATTGCATAGTTTTTTGGGCTTTGTTAATTATTCCATAAAGCTTTTCAGGATAGCGTAATTGTTGGCATAAACAGTTATCGTAAGCTCATGGCTACCAATTTAATTTCTATATCAATTTCAAATTTATACTCCAAGCATAATTTTCTAGAATTCTGGACAGTTCTTTGTAAAAAAATAATTGTAGCATTATGCATGAATTGAATTGTGTTTATTTGTAAATATGCTCAAAAAGCATCTAATTTTAATTTCACAGTTGTTTATATAGCACAATGTGTTTTATTGAATGCTACCTCGCATTCTCCGTGTGCAATCACATATAATCAATTTCACGAAAATATATCTACGGCGAGCGAAATACGTGCAAATAAATACATTTTTTGTACACCTCAAAAATGATAAATATATCAAAAATATCAATTGTTAGCATTAACCTCCGTAACATGTAAAATGTAATTGTTAGCATTAACCTCCATAACATGGAAAATGTAAATGCTAGCATTAACCTCCGTAACATGTAAAATGTAAATGTTAGCATTAACCTCCGTAACATGTAAAATGTAAATGTTAGCATTAACCTCCGTAAAAGTGTGTAATAGTTTGCAAACAGTACAGGAAATAAAATGAAAAACAAAAATATCACACCATTGGAACAATTCCAAAATCCAATATCAAAATCGTAGACGGGCGAAAAATTGATATCCCCAATAAACAAATACATGACCGCTCACTCTCCTGGCTTGGTACAGGCACTTCAATAAAGAGTGGCAGGGTTATATACTAGGAGGATACACAGCTGTTGATTTAATAAAGATATTAGGTATGAGACTACTTGTTTGATAGTTCAAGGCTATAATACCATCAAACCTTTTTTTTTATTATGGACAAGTACATTGTATATTTTATTTTTATTTGACTGTGAAAGTTATTTTACAGATGTTTCCTATGATCCAGGTAGAAGAATGCAGTCAGGCTTGTAGAGGTTAGTGAGATTAATGTGTTATTAACAAAGGCAGGTGAAATTTGAGACCAATGCCTTAATCACCAAGTCACATGAAATTTTTTGAGACAATGGATGATACAAAAAAAGGAACAGTACACACACAAATGTATTTAATATCTAATGAACAAAAGTGTAGACAACAGGAACGCCCACAACTCAGACAAAGTGTTCATGACAGGCTATACTTCCAGAGCACCTGAACTCATCCCTGGTTTTCAGTGGGGTTAGAGTTTATCAGTTTCTTAAAACATGTAACATTGTAGGTGTAAGCAAAGGCCTACCAAAAGTCAGTTATTGTAATTACAAAGATGTGTACTGGTCAATTTGTTTTCTTTGTATTTTTATAGAGAGTGATAAAAAAAAACCAACTTTGATATCGAATTTAGCATGTACAACTCGTTTCTGAGTACGCTAAAAAGATTTGAAAGCAAAATAACTCGAGAGTCTTGGAGAGCAAAAAAACAAAAACAAAAAGATTAAATAATCGGCTATTGTTGCATATACCTGAGAATGGAAGACCTTAGTTAATTACATTATTTACAAACTCTTATTTTCAATGATTAATATATCTCATAAACAATGTCAGTATCAAAACACTAACTAACAATAAATTACATTTTATCAGGGCATATAAAGATAAAGCATTTTTTTTATGGATTCAATAAAGTGTGTACTAATTTTTCCCTTTGGTTCTCATTAATAAACCTGTAGTGATCCATTCATAGAATGAATAAACTAAAAAACAAACAAGAAATACCACATTCATGGAGCAGTTCCAAACTCTAATAGAAACATCGTGGAAACATTTACATGTATATCGTATTGGAAAGACGCTCATCGCAAAAAATATTTATAACATTATGTTTCGTTTTAATACGTCAGTTCCGGGATACTGGTATTCAGATAATACCGTCATGTGACTTCCATCACCACGTGACTAAAATCTAGGCATCTTTAGTTCAAAATGGCCTGTGGTCTTTCAACTTTGTCGGAAATGGGGTAAATGTTACATACTTTTCCAGATTGGTTTTCTTCCTGCTGTCAGATGTACACACCGGGAGCATGCACCAATATTTTCTGGATGACTTTTGAGATCGTTTTTCTCGATCCATTTCTACCTGCAGTGTCAACTGCTAAAAATGCCTAGATTTTTTATGAAGTCACATGATCGGCGGTACAAATTCTTCCTCCAAGTCAGGAGAACGTCTTGTCACGGAATCGTCGTATTGTTTTTCATTTTGTTTTGGTAATCATTGCAATTGTTACACCGTGGGTGTTGAGAAAAACTGGAGTACAATTGAAAACCACCGACCTTTGGCATGTCACTGACAATCAAAATGTTGTTTCAAGTACACCTCGCCATGAACAGGATTCGAACTCACAACTTTTGTGATGATGGACACTGATTATACATACAATTACATGTACGACGACTGTTCCCTTTGTTCCAACTGCTATATATCTATTATAATTTTCTTTCAAAATCTCGGTTTTATTGATAGGTCTAAGCAATCAAGCTTTAACTGAAACAGTAACCGATTCAGACTTTGCAAGAATTATCAGAAGAATTTCTGTCAGCACCAGGAAACAATTGCTTTCATCATTACGAGCTGAACTCCGAATGCAACATTCGGTAGCATCGGAGTTTAACACAGACCAGCAACTACTCTCGACAATGATTCGGTGGAGAAATTCTACTAGACAAACAAAGATGGAAGACATACAGAAGATTCTGACCAACAATGGAGAAACCAAACATGTTCTGTGCAAGGTAAATTGTATAAGCACATGATTTATGTTAGAGTTCGGATTAAACGAGATTAACAGAGTTTTGGTTCGTTTTTTAATTTTTTTTTCTTTCTTTCTCGGGCATGTGTAGCATTAGCTCACTTTGGCTACATTGATTAGGCCCTTTGATATTTTGTTTTGCTCCTAAAAACCATTTCCCAATCCAATCATGAATCACACAAATTGTAATCATTGTGACATCAAGCCATTTACAATATAAATCGAATTTATAATTTTTTTTATAACACCTTGCCAAAGGCAATGTGAGCTTTTGCCATCACTTTGCCTCCATCGTCCATTAACTTTTCACAGTTTAATCTTCTCCTCTGAAACACCTAGCCAAATGAACTGAAACTTGGTAGGAAGCATCTATGGAAGGTTCTCTATAAAAATGGCTAATTTAATCCCGATCAGTTCACAAACATGGCCACCATAGGTAAATTTAACCAAACCTGGCTGGCAGGGATGGTCCTTGGTAGGGTACCTTTCAAAATTGTGTGAAATTTTTCTTTCAGCCGATTTATACCGATTATGCAAATAAGGCATATTTTGATAAAAGATCGCATTTAAACCTTCTCCTCAGAAATCGCTGAACAAAATTAAACCAAACCTGGCAGGGATGGTCCCTGGATGGGTCCCTTTCAAAATTGTGTCCGACAGCCCCGCCCTCCATTCAAGATGGCTGCTGTTATTAAAAATAAAAATTTCTTCAATTGTCCATTGCTGCTTTAGTATAAGTCAAAATGAGCTCAAATTTTAACAGCAGCTACATGGCAAGGAGTAGTTTAACATATATTCAGATTTTTCTCTGAAATTTTTATTTCAGCCGATTTATACAGATTATGCAAATTAGGCATATTTTGATAAATGATCACAATTAAATCTTCTCCTCTGAAACCGCTGAATCAAATTAAAACAAATTTGACAGAGATGGTCCTTGGGTGGTCCCTTCTCAATATTGTGTCCGACAGTGCCACCCTCCAAAATTACTGCTGTTACCAAAAATAGGAATTTCTCTAGTTGTCAATATCTGCTTTATTACAAATCAAAATGAACTCAAATTTTAACTGCAGCTACATGTCAATGAGTAGTTTATCATTTAATTCTGGGCTTTTCTGTGAGATTTTTTCAGCCAGTTTATTCCGTTTAGGGATATTATGAGATAAAATTCACATCAAAATCTTTTGCTCAGAAATTTGAGTTGAAATGATCTTTGGGTGGCCCACTTTCAAAATTATGTGTAGCACCCCCATTTTCTATCAACTTTAGATGTCAAATTGAAAACCAGATGAGTAATTACAGGTTCCTGTGAGCCTCTAGTTAATTTTAGAGTGACATGAGGTTAATATAAAGTTCTAAAGGCTCCTCTGGAACTATCAAAATCAATCTTTGCAGAAAGTGAAGGCTTGGGCAGTATTCATAAAGTTCTATCAAGTAAAAAAAATCATGCTTTTAGCCAATCAGATAAAAGAAATATTTATAGTCATATAATAATAAATACTATTTTCTTTTCAGATATTCCGCCAACCCAATACGACGTCATCAAACTCAGGTAAACATTATATGTCAATCTATCACCTTAATATATTCTTCATTTGGAACAAACGTGTAGATATCCAATGTATGCACACAACACGTTTCTATGATGGAAATTGTTTCTTTTTATATGCTGCATCTTCTATACTTTTGCTGAAGAGCTATTGTATCCTCCACCCCCACAGTCAGTTTTTCAACACTGACATGATTTTATAGATACAAAGTATTTTTTTTTGTGTATTAATTAATGAAATTGACTGTTCCTGGATAGTGTTATTACCTGTATATTAAAACAAGGATTTATCAAAATTAACTTGTTCTCGCCATGATATGGCTGAAAAATTGGCATTAAATAACAATCACTCACTCAACCAGGCCTCGGTAACTGTACCTGATTTTAGATATGCTGATTAGAACCTTTGGTCTTCTTTTTCAATAATGAATTTTAATTCATTTGATTCCCCAATATTTTAAATTTGAACGTACCTGGTGGAAATTATTCCACAAACATGTCATGTGCACTAATTTTAATACAGTATTGACAGTTTTATTAATCAGTAAGAGGGAAAAAAAAAATCACTGGTTGGCTCAGAGTCAGGATGGTGTATCATAGACTGCTTATGAACTTTTTCACTGAACTACATTTGTAGCATTAAACAAATTTAGCTCAACTAATTGGTCAAAGCAGGAAACTACCCATTTTCACTTTCGATATAAAAGCCCATGCTAGACCTTCTATGACACACGAAGAGACGCAATTCAAATTTGACACAACGCGGTACATAACTTTCATTTCTGTTCAACCAACTTGAAACTGGGCGACACAGAGAATAATATTAATATTATTTTCTTTATTGATTATTTAGCATAGAGTGATGAGTGTTCCATACTTATTCATGGAGGGCCTGGGTGGCTGAATGAGTTAGGTAGTTGGATTACCTAACAACTCATACAAATCTATCACCAAAACGGCATGGGTTCGCGCCCAACTTTGTAAATTACAAAAAGGGTGCACTCGCCTCGCAACCGCAAGTGATAAAGTTTACCAATTGCTTGCCCATGGTCGGTGGTTCTCCGGGTACTCTGGCTTCTTCCACCACTAAAACTGGTCACCATGATATAGCTGAAATATTGCTGAAAGTGGCGTTAAACACAATAAAACAAATCACATTCATGGTCAATAGATGAGTATTCCATACATATTAATAATCAAAACTAATTTACATACATTAATTTATGTGGCCCTGGAAAAAGCATGCATATGGATGTTTTGATTACCACAAACAAAATAAGGAAGATAGTGGAGAGGATTTGATACACTTGACTAATTGGTTCAAGTCACTAATGGCTACTCCACACACCAACTGTTGGTAATTAAGAGTTGTTTTTACGTGACATTCTTCTAACGTCTTATGGCGAGTTGGTTCATTACTCACAACTAGCATACACTCCACACCTTTTGTAGGGGTTGTATCTAACAACTAGCAGACGCCCTACACCTTTTGTAGGGGTTGTATTTCACAACTAGCAGACACCCTACCCCTTTTGTAGGGGTTGTATATCACAACTAGCAGATGCCCCACCCCTTTTGTAGGGGTTGTATATCACAACTAGCAGACGCCCTACCCCTTTTGTAGGGGTTGTATCTCACAACTAGCAAATGCCCTACCCCTTTTGCAGGGGTTGTATTTCACAACTAGCAGACGCCCTACCCCTTTTGTAGGGGTTGTATCTCACAACTAGCATACACCCCACACCTTTTGTAGGGGTTGTATCTCACAACTAGCAGATGCCCCACCCCTTTTGCAGGGGTTGTATTTCACAACTAGCAGACACCCTACCCCTTTTGTAGGGGTTGTATCTCACAACTAGCAAATGCCCTACCCCTTTTGTAGGGGTTGTATCTCACAACTAGCAGATGCCCTACCCTTTTGTAGGGGTTGTATCTCACAACTAGCAGATGCCCCACCCCTTTTGTAGGGGATGTATCTCACAACTAGCAGATGCCCCACACCTTTTGTAGGTGTTGTATCTCACAACTAGCAGACACCCTGCCCCTTTTGTAGGGGTTGTATCTCACAACTAGCAGATGTTCCGCCCCTTTTGTAGGGGTTGTATCTCACAACTAACAGATGCCCCACCCCTTTTGTAGGGCTTGTATCTCACAACTAGCAGATGCCCTACCCCTTTTGTAGGGGTTGTATCTCACAACTAACAGAATCCCCACCCCTTTTGTAGGGGTTGTATCTCGCATTAAACAAACTATTTCCTTACAGTGAAGTTCGCACAGGGAGTCTAATTCAAATTTGAACTGGGATATGCTTATTAAAGAATATAAAATATGGAACATATACTTTTGAAAAAATATTAAAACTATATCAAGTTTATGAACATTATTCATTATTTCATTTGGACTTTTTTGTTTCCTTTCCAGGAAAGGGCCATAGATGTAAAGATGTATCTTTTTCACCAAGAATATTAAACCAACTCTCTATTAGATTGATTACAAGGAGTTTATTCTTCGCGCTTGAACTTGGAGTTGACTTTATAGAATACAGCCAAATCTCACATCAAAAGGAGAACCCACTGAAGACAACCCGTGGCATACTGTCATTATGTGAAAACAGATCACTTGATGAGATTGTTGAGATTTTCCAGGAAATTGGAATAAAAGACGAGAATCTGGTTGAAATGACAATGTTGATAATCAACCAATAGGCACATATTTAATCATTTATAACATTTACATTAAGTATTTTTATATGCAACTTTTTTCTAGCGACTGTTCTTGACATCAAATTATAGTCAGTGTTATTGTTGAAAGTGGCGTTAAACAACATAAAATCTAAAACCAGCCATATAGCTTGTTGAAAATTGTACCATGACATTCCTTTTCTCCATACCTAGTTTGAGCAGAGATATGAGGCTATATACATTTTCTTCACTAGTAGTACTCCTTCCAAGTACAGTTTTGTAATATTAAGATTTAAAAAGGTGTATCAACATTTTATTTAATAAAAATTACAAAAATATATATTTCCATGGTATACATTTGCTGGATTCTCAGAAATATTATCTTGTGTATTAGTTTTTTGAAGAGACAGGGAAATTTTTCTGGTCTTTTTCGTCAATTTCAAAAATATATTGATCCGAGTTTGATATACTAGAATAGATATAATTGACACAACGAACTGTAACTCTTCATGCCAAATTTTACTACAATAATAAAAACAATTCTTAATTTTATAACAGGAATTGTAACAGCTAAATTCATTATAGGTTTTTAAAACTTAAAGAATTGGTATTTGAAACAAAAGTATTACTTAAAAAAATTGCATTGTTCTAAAAATATCAAATAAATAATAACCCCTTCATTACAAAATGTCTGTATTGGAGTTGTAAAAATATTATATACATTTAGAATTAATCTGATAACCGAATAATATAACATCCTATGATACCAGGAACTATCCCAATATAAAAATCTGTTTGTAGAGTTAACATATCTATTTGTTTCCTTTAATTAAATCCACAGCCTTTTCACCAATCATTATTGCCGGGGCATTTGTGTTCGACGCTGTCACAAAAGGCATAATAGAGGCATCAGCTACCCGTAGTCCCTTAACTCCGATAACCCTGAAATATAAAATACATTATACACATAATAGAGGCATCAGCTACCCGTAGTCCCTTAGCTCCTATAACCCTGAAATAAAATACATTATACACATAATAGAGGCATCAACTACTCGTAGTCCCTTAGCTCATATAACCCTGAAATAAAATACATTATACACATAATAGAGGCATCAACTACCCGTAGTCCCTTAGCTCCTATAACCCTGAAATAAAATACATTACACACATAATAGAGGCATCAACTATCCGTAGTCCCTTAGCTCATATAACCCTGAAATAAAATACATTATACACATAATAGTGGCATCAGCTACCCGTAGTCCCTTGGCTCCTATAACCCTGAAATAAAATACATCATACACATAATAGAGGCATTAGCTACCCGTAGTCCCTTAGCTCATATAACTCTAAAATAAAATACATTATACACATAATAGAGGCATCAGCTACCCATAGTCTCTTGGCTCCTATAACCCTGAAATAAAATACATTATACACATAATAGAGGCATCAGCTACCCGTAGTCCCTTAGCTCATATAACTCTAAAATAAAATACATTATACACATAATAGAGGCATCAGCTACCTGTAGTCCATTAGCTCATATAACCCTGAAATAAAATACATTATACACATAATAGTGGCATCAGCTACCCGTAGTCCCTTAGCTCCTATAACCCTGAAATAAAATACATTATACACATAATAGAGGCATCTACTACTGTAGTCCCTTAGCTCCAATAACTCTGAAATAAAATACATTATACACATAATAGAGGCATCAGCTACCCGTAGTCCATTAGCTCATATAACCCTGAAATAAAATACATTATACACATAATAGTGGCATCAGCTACCCGTAGTCCCTTAGCTCCTATAACCCTGAAATAAAATACATTATACACATAATAGAGGCATCAACTACCCGTAGTCCCTTAGCTCCTATAACTCTGAAATAAAATGCATTATACACATAATAGAAGCATCAACTACCCATAGTCCCTTAGCTCCTATAACTCTGAAATAAAATACATTATACACATAATAGAGGCATCAGCTACCCGTAGTCCCTTAGTTCATATAACTCTAAAATAAAATACATTATACACATAATAGTGGCATCAGCTACCCGTAGTCTCTTAACTCTTGTAACCCTGAAATAAAATACAATATACACATAATAGAGGCATCAGCTACCCGTAGTCTCTTAACTCTTGTAACCCTGAAATAAAATACATTATACACATAATAGAGGCATCAGCTACCCGTAGTCCCTTAGCTCCTATACCCCTGAATAAAATACATTACACACATAATAGAGGCATCAGCTACCCGTAGTCCCTTAGCTCCTATACCCCTGAAATAAAATACATTATACACATAATAGAGACATCAGCTACCCGTAGTCCCTTAGCTCATATAACTCTGAAATCAAATACATTATACACATAATAGAGGCATCAGCTACCCGTAGTCCCTTAGCTCATATACCCCTGAAATAAAATACATTATACACATAATAGAGGCATCAGCTACCCGTAGTCCCTTAGCTCCAATAACCCTGAAATAAAATACATTATACACATAATAGAGGCATCAGCTACCCGTAGTCCCTTAGCTCCTATAACTCTGAAATAAAATACATTATACACATAATAGAGGCATCAGCTATCCGTAGTCCCTTACCTCCTATACCCCTGAAATAAAATACATTATACACATAATAGAGGCATCAGCTACCCGTAGTCCCTTAGCTCATATAACTCTGAAATCAAATACATTATACAAATAATAGAGGCATCAGCTACCCGTAGTCCCTTAGCGCATATAACTCTGAAATCAAATACATTATACACATAATAGAGGCATCAGCTACCCGTAATCCCTTAGCTCCTATAACCCTGAAATAAAATACATTATACACATAATAGAGGCATCAGCTACCCATAGTCCCTTATCTCCTATAACTCTGAAATAAAATACATTATACACATAATAGTGGCATCAGCTACCCGTAGTCCCTTAGCTCCTATAACCCTGAAAAAAATACATTATACACATAATAGAGGCATCAGCTACCCGTAGTCCCTTAGCTCATATAACCCTGAAATCAAATACATTATACACATAATAGAGGCATCAGCTACCCATAGTCCCTTATCTCCTATAACTCTGAAATAAAATACAGTATACACATAATAGAGGCATCAGATACCCATAGTCCCTTAACTCTTATAACCCTGAAATAAAATACA
>MJUT01062908.1:103426-114057 GCA_002080005.1 Gigantidas platifrons
GCATCAGCTACCTGTAGTCCCTTAGCTCCAATAACCCTGAAATAAAATACATTACACACATAATAGAGGCATCAGCTACCCGTAGTCCCTTAGCTCATATAACCCTGAAATAAAATACATTATACACACAATAGAGGCATCAGCTACCCGTAGTCCCTTAGTTCCTATACCCCTGAAATAAAATACAGTATACACATAATAGAGGAATCAGCTACCCGTAGTCCCTTAGCTCCTATAACCCTGAAATAAAATACATTATACACATAATAGAGGCATCAGCTACCCGTAGTGCCTTAACTCTTATAACCCTGAAATAAAATACATTACACACATTTACACAATCTAAATACACGGAGCAGTTAACAAAATCATTCAATCTGTCTTGTTTATAAAGTCTTCACAATGAGCACCAGTCCTCCGGCCCAAGATCAGTAAAACTTTATTCAGACCAGTAAAGTTTTTAGTTTTTATTTAGAACTATAAACAAAATATATTCAAGAATTTGATTCAGACCAGTGAATGAATTCCAAGTTTCATTTCGAGGACTGATTTATTTATAAATTTAATTCAATTTCCAATTTTAAAGATTTACAAAGGAAGTTTTCCTGTAGTGTAGGCCTGCATGTATTTGGGTGCAGCATAATTTACACTGATGTTTCATTGTGGGTATTTAGATGCTTCCCATTTCTGTAGTTTTTGCAATGTTGCTAAAAATAAAATTTTGAGTGTTTCTGTTTGTTTGTTTGATAAAAGCAACATTTTCATAAAATTACAAACTTTTTAAAATACAATCAAACCTGTGTTAAGAGGTCACCTTTGGGACAAAGGAAAAGTGGTCTTTCAAGACAGGTGACCTCTTAAAAGAGGTTCAATTCATATGAAATTTTCTATTATGGGACAGGAAAAAGGTGTCCTTTTAATACAGGTAACTGCTTAATAGAGGTGACCTCTTGGGCAGTGAACTTTTAATACACATGACTGCTTAATAGAGGTGTCCTCTTGGGTAGATTTGATAATTAATATTAACAATATTATTTTCTCAATATCTATTAGTCATTGTGATTTAAATTAAATAATCCACCAATACCTGCATTGATATTTTGGTTGGTATCGCTGAATCCTGTGCATTATTATCACATTAATTGATTTGAGATCAATTTTATCCGGTTGGACGAAACGCTACCAGTGCACACTTGGGGTAAACAATAGATGACAACTAAACTGCCACGGAGTTGTCTCCCATGTGATGTACATTTAGAGGGATGTTCACCAGTGAGAATTATGGCTGTTTAATTACTAGTGAACGGTGAACAATAGGCTTTTTTAAATCGTGATGGGATATTCCATCGATGTACTCACAAATAAAAATATCTGAGTTGCTTTATGACAAGGAACATATTTTTATCCGATGATAATCGGACAATACAGAGAGAGGCAATATATATTGTCAGCCTTAAAATGGGAGACATTGTCATTTAAAAGGTAGCGAATCAAGTGTACGGTGACAGCGGAGATTGATTGAGATCTTTTTCACTAGGACCACCAAAACCATATGTAATTTCGTTAACCTTGAGTTATATTGAAACACAAAGAGTAGACCAACCTTAGTTCAGGATCAACTACAGCATTTTTATCCGTGGCTCTACCCATTGTACACGTTGACGTAGGATGGTAATTAGTCAAAGCCATATATCTAATTGTACATTCTAAATAATCATCTGAATCAAATTTGTGTTTTTTGCAAGCTGCAAAATGTTCTTGTGGCCAAGTTGCACCAACACGCTGGAATGCTTCAGTTGAAATCAGTTTTTTCATTAAACGTAAACCTGTTGAGAATAACATTTTAAATGTATAATGCAATACATAATTAATTTATATTTAGCTCATTGTAACTCAATAAAAGAAATGCCGGGTGTGAGTCATTGTGACAGTTATGAGTTTAAACCAGCAACAACTCTACATTCGTTCTTAATATATACAAAAATGTATACATGTTACATATGACTTATTTTGCATGATGTAACAAAACACATACACGTCTTGTACGGGTCTGTGTCTTAAAGACATCATGAGACTTCTGCCTAAGATGTTAAATGTATGTCTTCACACATTCTGTCAAAACGCCAGTTATGTCCTTAAACATTTCACTGCAGGTTGTCAGGGCGACTAATAAGGTCACAAAAGAATGCCTTAGCACATCTAATACATCCTATATAGCTAATGGCTTTAAAATACTTGAAGTATCTCAATGCATTCACCTACATTGTATCAAGGTGGTACCTAACACTACAGGGAGATAACTCTTTAAAATCAGTTGAACGTTTTGATCATATGATGTTTGTATGCAGATTTCAAGCATCTCGGTGATCAAAACCACAGAGAGAAAAGCTGCTATGTGGCTAGTGAATTTATAGCTCTGAGTCTGTTGGTTGGAATTTGTTAACATTTTGATATTTATTACAATGGATATATTCAAACACAATGCCAAAAATATAAGAAAATTAAATGAGCAGATCAAATTTTACCTGAAGTGTATGGTACCACCTTAATAAAATATGGCATTTACGCATATATATAATTTTCTGTTACATCTGAAGACATGTAATATTTATACTGCAGTGTTCAGAGTTAAATGGTTAAAACAGTGGAATGTTTCATATTTGAGTTTGTTTGTTTAACCATTTAACTCCGAAAACCGTGGTACATGTATAAATAATTTATAACATGAGCCAAGATGAAGCCATGCAATATCACATTTAAGTCGTTGATTATTGAATGACTCTCTGAGAGTAATAAAGCTACATCACAGATTTAAAGTGTGCAATATCTCGTACATCTGCGTGTATTATTTCATAGTTCTTAACTGTTGCATACATTCTGGTATATAAACCATAAAAAGGTCAAAGGAAAAGAATGCATTCATGTTATATATTCATATTTATTTACACTAATATTTATCTACCTCTAATTATTGTTTTAACATCTTCCTTTTCCCTCAATGCTTGTGGATCAATCAAAGGATGATCGAATGGATCTTTAGATTTCAGTCGGATATTTCCCGTACTTTTCGGATGTAGTGGCGCCATCATTCCAATTGTCAACCTTGAAACAACTTTGGACTGAGATCGTTCCATTTCTTTGAAATGCTGCATAACCTATGGAAAAAATGTTGACAATAAATTTAAATTTCAAACATATAAGGGGCTGTCGTGGTCGTGATCGTATTTGGATTTACAACTACCTTTGCAATTAGTGTCTATCACCACTAACGTTGTGAGTTCATACCCTGTTCATGGCGAGGTGTACTCAATACAACATTATATGATAAAGTTTGCCAGTGACTGGCGACAGGTCAGTAGTTTTATCCGGATAGTCCGGTTTCTTCTACCAATAAAACTGACCGCCACGATATAACTGAAATATGGTTAAAGTGGCGTTAAACACCATCAACCATCAAAGGCAAATCATAGAATTTGTTTTAAATACAATGAAACATATCTAAACTGAACCCTAAATATACATGAATCCTGTGTAAAACGGACACCAATTGTTTTACTAATGACTGGAAACTTAGCCAAAAAAAACCTGTCTTATCCATGCTGTCTATTTCGAACTCGAAACATAGCAAAATAATTAAATGGTTGCTTCCAGCATGTCCATATATAAATCAAATAAATCAATGGACTGCATAAGATATGTACAACAGTCTTGCAAACATTAAAAATTATCTTTTAATTGCTTTGATTGTAGAAATTATATTGGAGCATTGAAACCAAATAGTCCAAGGTGTATTTCTCGATCGACAAGACCAGGAATCCATGTTTTCTTGTCTACAATATTACTTTGGTTTTAAAAAGAGTTTATATGTTTAGCATTCTTTCTATTCTATCAATATTTGATGAATTAGTATGCTTTATTTGTATCCTGGTCGTTCTACTGTGTAGTTTTATTAAGGGTTAGGGCTATGATGCTTAACCCCACTTTCAACAATATTTCAGTTATATCGTGGTGGTCAGATTTATTGGCGGAGTACCAGGAGAAAAACACCGACCTGTCGCAAGTCACTGACAAGCTTTATCACACATTGATGTATCAAATACATCTCACAATGAGCGAGATTCGAACTCACAATGTTAGTGGTGATGGCCACTAACTGCATAGGTAGTTCTAAATCTAATTACCAAACGAACATGACCATGATGGTCCCATGCCATGGTAAACAGGAAATATCTAAATCATGAAAAAGCAGAATATTATGCTTAAATTCGAAACGTCGACTACGGTCAACCACGAATTCGTCAATAGAAATATTACAATTGTTTTATATTTTGAAGTCAGTGTATCTATTCTTCCATTTTCAAGAAACTTTCTATAGAAAATTTTAAAAAAAGTTACGCTTCGTACCAAAATGTGAATACGATTTTATCAACATACGGTATTTTTGTATTTGCTCATAATGCTCATACTAGATGAATATTTTCATCGATCACCACGATTGAGGAGACACCTAGCAGTTTCTAATTTGGTAGTATAATAACGATTCACATTGACGCTTTGATATTGTCATTAGGTATTATCGTAATTATCTTTATATATACCTCTTTTTTGAAGAATTTGGTAAACGTAAACTTCTCATGGTACTGCGACGGTGTCGAGTGCAACAAATACTGGACATCTGGTGCTAAATCAGGATCGTCAGGATTTGTACGAACGAAAGCAGTGGCTTCACGCATTGCATTGCGAGACAGATGACCTATTAATAATACAGATTTCAAAGAACATGAATCACATTTTAGCTGACATTTTGCTGCAATTTACATGACATTTTTTGTGATGATATAATGTATGGACATAATATATGCTACTATACCTCAGTATATACTTTTTTAAAGCTTTTTAAAGAAATAAAAATGCTATTGTTTCACATTTTCAACAATGAGACTATTGACCGGTCAATAGTTTTCAAGACTATTGACTGCCGCTGAACTATTTACTGGCAATTTAAAAAACGTGTTTATTGTTGATATTTTTTCTTAATATTACTATTAAGAACTTCTATTTGTGTCTTTTTAATAGCCATATTTTCTCAGATTTCCTAGATTGCCTTTGGTATAATAAAACACTTATTTACTGGCTATTCGGATAATAGCAAGTTTATTGTCCCCCTCAACACCAACTATTTCCCGACGCGAAGCGTCGGGAAATAGTTGGTGTCTCGGGGGACAATAGACTTGCTATTGTCCTCATAGCCAGTAAATAGGTGTATAATAAATATAGATTATTACATGGCATTTGTCATATCATACCCTTTAACAGCCATCATGGTCGCTTCTGGCTCGGGATAAACTACTAATATCCGCCAATCCATGTAAAAACTCCCCAACACATTCTGGCTTCCATGATTTATTTCTTGAATAATACAATAGAAGGTTCAAGAAAATCATGTAAAAGGTATACATTTTGTCCCCGTTTCACTGAGCACTACAAAAACAATATAGTTTGTTTTATTATATCATTGTTGTTAACTCAAAGCTAATGAGGACACAATATATATCAGAGTTCATCAAACAAGTTTAAGGTAGTTTGGGAGAAAAGAAAAGAAAATGATAGACTTTTTTCATAGCTTGTGGACTTGATCCTTTCTCCAAAATATAAAATAAAAATAGGCCATATAAGAGCACAATCGCCGGCCGAATATTTTCTGTTTATGTTATTGATATTGTAATAAGTCAATTTGGTAAAAAAAAAGAAAAAAAAAAGATAGAATTTGAAATATTGCTAAATTGAATAGCCTATGCACTAAATTTCATATATATTAAAAATTCAATAGGTCACCATGCATATAAGAGAGAAAATAAGGGCTTTTTAGTTTTGGAAACAGTGCGGTTGTTTGTGTTTTTATCACATTGAGTGAATAAAAACGATTGTTTCAAACCTTTTTTTGCATGAAGTTTGAAAATATGAAAGTCTTAAATGAATAGACATGTGGATTAGATCCAACCTTATTNGGGGGGGGGGGGTCAGTTTTTTGTTGAAAAATCCGGGATTTTGTGAATTTATTCAAGTTTATACAAAATCATGGGCTTGAATAATTCGTTTATTTTTAAAACTGTTTGGCGTGAAACTTTCAAATACAAAGGTCTTACAAGAGGTTGTAGATTCCAAAAGTTCTGATCAACAGATCATAGTTATTTATTGAAAAAACAGGGATTTTGAAAATTGAAAACTATGCATTAAAGATTCTAAATATAAATCTCTTCATGTGTAATTCAGACCCAAGAACCATGAACCTTATTTGTGAGGAAAATCGTATGTTTTGTTAAAAAAAGGATTCTGAGAATTGCTTTCTCAACACAATAACATAAATAACCAGAGGTTTTCTAGCAGACTGTATCACTTTTTGAGATTTATGGAAAATATTAAACAACACTAGGCATGTCATTTCTTTTCATATAGAAGACTTTGTGCAGGACATGTTTCTGGAATAACCATCATCTGGTACGCTCATAATCAAATGCTTTGGACAAACAAAACTTTATGGTTTGTAATTTAGCCACTTTGATTAATGTATTGTTGTTCATTCATGCATTTCTAATTAGAAAGGGATTTAATACAGAAAACTTACGTAACCACTCAAGTGAAAATAAGGTCATGGTCAAGTGAAATCTACCAGACTGACCTATATGGACTAAAAATTGTATTTAAAAACTACCCTGTTGATTTTTTTAATTATCATTCATTACTATTTTGAAAATACTTACAAGAAAACAAACAATTTAAACCAACTTTAAACCAAGTTTCCAAACCATTTGTTATTGTTGCAATTGTTCAGGAAAGTTTGGGTTTGACTTTCAATAGTTTTGGTCTCAATTGTATATTTCTCAAACTCCGTGAAAACGGATACGGACAAAGTAGAGTAACGCGCCGTACACGTTACAAGAGGGCCATCAGTCTTCGAAATTAACCGACGTCCGATGTCCGAGGTCTCCATCTTGTAAAAATCCTAAAACCAGAAGTCCGCCTTGCTTGTGTACTTTTGTCTGAGACGTGGTAAGTATTTTAGTTTCAATCGTTGAACGTTTTGTGAAGCTGCAGTTTTAGGTATTTAAAAAAAACAATAACGCCCTCTTGAGAAAGGAAACTTTGTATTTGTAAATATCTCCATGTTTTGGAGAACCGTATATATATATGCTATTGAATTGTACAGATAAGTACTGGGCAATAGAGAGATTCCAGAAGATTTACTTGGTCTTTGAAACGTTTGATGACACATGCGTTTTTTGTTTATATAAAACATTCGATTTGACATTGAATAATTATTTTAACTAGGACAAACATCGGTTATGGCTTTTTCCATACAATTTACTAAATTTGCTTGCCCAGGTAAAAAGCTGCTGATGCTAAAGAGATCGGCAGTAGAAATGTATGATGCCAGGCGGTGACATGTACAAAAAAGGACTCGTAAATTTCAAACAAGCTGAATGAAGAATTGTTCCTGGTTATTTCATGACAAGGAACAGTTAGCTAGACACTCAAGACAGACAGATTGAATTATCAAATTGTGTTTGAAAAATGATTTGTTTAATTTAAACATAAAAACAGCATAATAAAGAAAAACAACAAAAGAAGAATAACAAACTGAGCCCCAATGGTTCATGGTTTACTGAAGAATGGCCCAGTTGGCTTGTGCCAAGTTGTGGTCTGAATAGTTTTTCGTAAAGACAGGGGGAGGGGTAAGTGGGAGAGATTCTATCTTGAAATTAGTAATCGATTTTACCCTATTTATTTTCTTTGAAAACGCCATTGATTTATGACCAGTTGGTCATTATTATTGAAATAGCAGGCGAAACATAAAAATTAATAATAAATACCTTCGTTTTTGTTTCGCTACGTAGCCCGGGTGGCTCAATGAGTTAGGTAACTGGATTACCTACATTGTAACAACTCATATCACTAATACGGTGTGGATTCGCGCCCGGCTTTGTAAATTACAAAAAATGGTGCACTCGACTCGCAGCCGGAAGTGATAAAGTTTTTGATTAACAAAAATATAACAATAGGAGCTTTTGGTAATATGCATGGGGTGTTTTGGTACGATATTTTGGGTGGTGGTCAAATAATTTTTATTTTGAAAAAAAAGGGAGGGGGGGCATTTCAAATGGTCAAATTACTTTTATTTTTGAAAAAGTGAGGGTGTTTTGGTAAAGTAAAGGGGCGTTTTCCGCGTTTTGGTAAAATATGGAGGTATTGATCTGTTACGTTTTGAAGTCTATATAAAGGTGAAATATATCTTCTGTGATACGTGTGAAGCATACCTCCTTTATATAGCGAATACTTCAACTGAGACCAAAATCCAAACAGTTCTTGTGGACCCACTGTTAATGATTGGTTGATGGACAAAGCAACAGGAAACATCATGTGATCTTGTAAGTTTTCTCCTACAGGAAGGTCCGCTACGACATCTATCTGAAAATTCACAAAATTTGAGATATATTTTAAAAATCATATAAGTTGGAAATTAACCTACATTGTAATTGCTATAGCCAATAATAGTGTTGCTAAAATGTATGCTGCCATTTTTTTTTCTTTTGGCTAATTTGTGGAATTTACTTATTCGGTTTATGCTGCCAATACCAGTTTCCTAGGGTGTTGAACGCAAATGGCAAATATCACCAATTATTAAGTTATATCTTGGAGAGCAGTTTATTCGAGGATGAAAACCAGAAGCAAACCAACCAGAAATCAATGATAGATTTTATTCCATGCGTTAAGAATAAAACTCACAACTTTACCGGTGATATACACTGATTGTAGTTTGATGTTTATGGAATATAATTTTAAATGAGAAAATCATAAAGGGTGAAGCTAGAAATAATATATAGAGTCGTAGAATACTAAAATAAATCTGATATTTGTAAACCAATACTTCAAATACTAGTAGTTATAAATACACGTTAGAGAATATCGAAGGGGTAATAAAAAAAAGACAGTCCAGAGAAACTGGCAACAAGACGAAGGAAAATGAAACAAAAACACAACACAATATGTGTTTGACACTCGCTACATGTTGTATTTGATACTGAAAGAATCTCTAAGAGTAGATCTACAGGTATTATTAAACCTGTATAGTACCCCTTAACCTAACCCACAGCCATTCCCCCCTCCCCAATTAAAACAGAATATATAACATAGAGAACATAAATTTGCATTATAATTTTGTCAGAACGGCATTGATCACGCCGGTCTCCCCATTATAATTATTAACGTTTATACAATGTGATCATACATTATTTCTGTACAAAATATTGTTATTACTAACTTGTACTGATTACTGGGTTAGGGTTAGCCTTATGGTGTTTAATGCCACTTTTAACAACATTTCAGTTATATCATGGCGGTCACGTTTATTGGCGGAGGAAGCCGGAGTTCCCGGAGAAAACCACCGGCCTGCCGCAAGTCACTGACAAACTTTATCACATAATTTTGTATCGAGTACACCTCACCACGAGCGGGATTCGAACTCACAACGTCAGTTGTGATAGACACTGATTACACAGGTAGTTGTAAATCCATATATCATACGATCACGACCACCACGACCGTCCCTACCGATTACTGTAATTAGTGTTAAAATGAAAGAAAAGTATATATGCAAGAGGGAAGAGTTTGAAGATACCAAAGTGGTAATCAGAATCTACCTAGTTAGAATATATACATTTCTTTCATTTTAACACTAACACGACGGTGTCACTAGTGGGACAGGAACTGCTTATCCTTCCGGAGCACATGAGTTCACCCCCGGTTTTTATTGGTAATCAGAATCCGTAAATCGAAGAAGAATAGACAAACGAAAAAGTACAAAAGGACAAACAACGATCTACAAAACATACACATAAAACTAAGGATCGAGTAACATGAACCCCACTGAAAACCGGGGGTGAACTCAGGTGTTCCGGAAGGATAGGCAGTTCCTGCTGCACTAGTGATACCGTCGTGTTATTATTAAAATGAAAGAAATGTATATATGCTAAATAACTAGGTAGATTATCGCAATACTAACAATTTCTCCTATTGATTATATCGAAAGCTACTGTTAACCAGATTAGAGATGTGAGCCTCCATGGAGTGTCTGGTTTCTCTGTTGAGTATAAATAAACCCAAGCTTGATTTCTCTAAATAACGAACATTTTATTTCCATACATTTACGTATGTCTGTCTATATGACGGTAACGGTGCTAGGTGGTATCTACAGTTACCTCTATATGACGGTAACGATGCTAGGTGGTATCTACAGTTACCTCTATATGACGGTAACGATGCTAGGTGGTATCTACAGTTACCTCTATATGACGGTAACGATGCTAGGTGGTATCTACAGTTACCTCTATATGACGGTAACGATGCTAGGTGGTATCTACAGTTACCTCTATATGACGGTAACGATGCTAGGTGGTATCTACAGTTACCTCTATATGACGATAACGATGCTAGGTGGTATCTACAGTTACCTCTATATGACGGTAACGATGCTAGGTGGTATCTACAGTTACCTCTATATGACGGTAACGATGCTAGGTGGTATCTACAGTTACCTCTATATGACGGTAACGATGCTAGGTGGTATCTACAGT
>MJUT01062908.1:167980-178342 GCA_002080005.1 Gigantidas platifrons
TTGTTGTCTAAGGAATGTGTACTACTTTCTTTTGTTATCTAAGGAATGTGTGCTACTTTCTTTTGTTGTCTAAGGAATGTGTGCTACTTTCATTTGTTGTCTAAGGAGTGTGTGATACTTTCTTTTGTTGTCTAAGGAGTGTGTGCTACTTTCTTTTGTTGTCTCAGGAATGTGTGCTACTTTCTTGTTTTGTCTAAGGAATGTGTGCTACTTTCTTTTGTTGTCTAAGGAATGTGTGCTACTTTCTTTTGTTTATATTTCTATTACTTTAATCCAACTGAATTTTTGCTTAGGAAATAAAAATACAGCTTATTTTCATGAGCTGTGCTCATTATTCAATATATATAGTTTTAAATCTTAAACTCACTATTTTATAACTATAAATTGTGTATGTGTTAAATGTAAGCTGCTTACATTTACTTATAGTTGTATGTGTGTCATAGAATCTATGGCTTTGTATACCTTTTATACCCATCAATACTGTATGTCTTTATCAAAACTGCAAATTAGATTAAAATTAAATTTGGCACAGTAACCATTCACTTAATATCTATGCATTAAAACAAAATCTGTGTAAAAAAAACTAAGACCGATGACACTAACCTGTCTAACGATTAAGGAAAGATCCAAAATACACTTTATTCAAAAATTATGTAATGGCGAATACACTCCAACTGTAGATTCTTAAAAATAATCAACGAGACCCGTCAGAGTCGAGTTGATTATTCTTAAGAATCTACAAGTTGGAGTGAAATATATGTTCTTTTTAATATTGTAAAATATATCATTATTTTATTTTTCAAATAAAACATTAAGATTTCAAAATATATCAGAAGTTTGGAAAATTATGATTTAACACAAAGGGAGAATACTCTGTAGGTCGAAATATGTTTGTGCAATTATTTTGTGTGTATCATAATTCTGGTATTCAATGCAATAAACACAATAGTTACTGATATGGAGGGCAAATCAGGATAATACAGACTGCCCTTGGGTCGTCTATATATCCTGATATTGCCCTCCATATCAGTAACTATTATATAATTAGAGCTTATTAATATACTACCATCATAAGCGTCTGCTCTATTTCATTACGTAAATCTTTCACTAAACTAGAAATTGGTTTATTCATTTGATCATATAATCTGTCTGCTATGTGATTTAAGCCTTCTTGACGATTTAAGTAAAGACACATAGAAATATTGTATGCAGGCATAATTTCTTTAGCTTCAGATTCAAAAGGCGTTCGTTCACTACAATAAATCAAATTGATATTCATAACAATCATCTATTATATTGACAGCACTATAGAACCACTCTAGCTCCAAGCAACAGTAGACTTTATAAATAACAAACATTTGACAGCATATTGTGCTTCAAACTAAAAAATAAATTCTAGAGTCAATTGAAGCTAAGGAAACGTTATTACCCGTTCAGGTATAAAGCATATACATGTATATAGGGGCTTTAAATATTTTCACGCGCATATGTACATGTATTTACTATAATATGGTTTGGGGCAGTGCTCGTTCTGTTATATTTCTCATTTTGGAAACTAAAAATTTCAAATTGAATTTATAACATCTAAATTCAATGTGAATTTTTTAATTTCCAAAATGGGAAATATAGCAGTTGTTTATACATACTCTTATGCTTTAATCTGTCAGAAAATATCAGTGGTATCATTCTGAATATTTATAGAAATAAGGCTGATAGTTAGACATCTAATTACAATCTGGATAGAGAAAATTAACAAAAATAAAACAAGTTGGACAAAAATCAAAGACTAATCCATTATTGATTGGAACGTAAATTACTTCCTTCTTTGCCAACAAGAACATATGAAATTTGCATGGGCAAACAGATTTTTTTGTAATTGCAGGTTATAAGGATTTTCTATGCGCGTGTTCTATGGGAAAGAGCAGGTATAATACCAGTTGACTGGGACGGACACGATTTAATTCGGGAAATGTCAAACAAGACCAGTACAGAAACATTAGGACCAGTGTTTTCGAACGGAACTAATTCTTCTTTGAGTCTATATGATAAAATGAAGCTATTTTCAGAAGAATCTGGTGTTGTTGAGATATTATGGTCTATAACAGTAGCCATTTTTGTACTTTTTGGAATGATTGGGTCATTTTTATCTGGAAAGGTTGCAGAAAGATTAGGAAGGTTTGTTTCAGTATATTACATAATAATCTAAAGATACTGTAGTATAGATATACACTTCATTATATCTTTGAACTGTATGAATAGTCACTGTTACATAATGAAACGTAGATATCTAATTTAGTGCGCATAGCATATTTTCGGTCCCTTCATCGGGTAAAGAAATGGAAGACAACATAATTTAAAAGTCTTTGGGAACAGGAAAACCAAAGGGTCTAAGCAGGAAAGCCATCATCGGCTAGGGTCACCTATGCCTGAGGGAAGAGAACCTTAGTTTTAATAATACTTACATTCTTTAATAACTGTAAATAATCCATGAATACTATCGTTTTTAGGATATGATCCTTACTAAGTTTATTTTCTTCCAGAGGTTTCTAACCAGGAAAACCAGCTTGCCATCTGGATTATATGATTACCTTATAGAATTACCTTGTCATCTATCATTGTTTCATGTTTTATTCTCAATGCAGTAGATGTCTATGTTGTATAAATAAATAAAGCAACATCTGGGACCGGTGTGGTAGAGATGTTATGGTCTGACCAAAACCCGAACACCACCGAGGTGTGATCAAGTCATGATACCCACATCAAGTGTTAAGGTTGTCAGACACATGCTAAAGATTTGGGTTTTCTCTTGTAATCCTATCTTAGCTGTTCCAGTTATCCTTCCTATTAGTCTGGTAGTCACTATTTAGTAGTGAAGTTGATGTAAGTGACGACTAACCCTATTAACAACCAGTAGGGAACTATGCTCACTGATAAAATTGATGACCCGACAAAAATGTTTGAAGAATATATTTGTTGATTGAGTGTCTGGAAATAAATTAGCCTGTTGCGTGAACTAACCGCATCACATCGCGACTCGTAGTGATACTGATTCACACAACAGGTTCTACCTGATGCAAAGTCTTGTACCACCACGCTATGTATGTAATGGGTATTTATGTTGCTTCTTTAGAAACTCAGCTCCAGTGATAAAATGAATAACTAAAAATAACACACTGTCGGAACAGTTTCGTATTAAAATAGTTCAAAACGAACTCTTCATAGTGGTATCTTCTCCTGATTCTTTCTCAATCTGTTCAAGGTTACATGTATTTGAAAGCAGGATTTTCTTATGATAAAAAGACTACTAGTCGTACATATACTTGTGTTCGTCTGATTTATATAGTCTTCAATTGTCTGCGTCCATTATAATGTCATGATATAGTTATACCTTTATACTTATTCCAGGAAAGGAGGGATGGTGGCGGTCACCTTTATTATGATATTTGCGGCCATCATTGGTGGAGTACCAAAATTGGCTAGGTCTTTTGAATGTTTGATAGTACACAGAGCACTTGTTGGATTGCATAGTGGTAAGTATTCTTTCAAGCTTTGATAGTACACATAGCACTTGTTGGATTGCATAAAGGTATTTTTTAAGTTTCAGTTGTATTAATGGTCTATTTCGATTAAGCACAGTGCTTAAGAATTGAATGCATTCTTTTGAAGTTTCATTGGGGTATGAAAGCGTTGACCGAAGTACATTTTCAATGAAGCGCGGTAGCGTTTCATGTGGAAAATGTGCTTCGATCAACGCTTTCATACCCCCAATGAAACTTCAAAAGAATGCATTCAATTCTTATAATTATACTTAAATCACACCAAAATTTAATATATATAGTTGAATTTTTCGTTGTGAATTTTATTTATGTTCGATTATTTGCTGTTGGAAATTACTACGCCATTGATTGTTTACATCTGACGTCGTCATGGAGGCACGTGCAAGTTCGGGTTTGCGTTTCATTGGGATGTGAAACATCTCTTTTATAATCATGTGATCACTTCATAACCAATCATATTGTAACATTCCAATGAAAAACGGAAGTAATGTAATTATAATCTTGTAAAACAGAACACAAGCGTCACAATAACTTAAAAACCACCCTGATTCTACCTAAAATTTCTGTGAACTGACATCAATGAAACGTCAATGTTTTAGACTGACAATATAATATTTTGTGTGGATATGGTTTACTATGAACATCCTGCATTCGTATGGGCAACAACAGACTTCACGCAGGGGCTTCACACGAAAAGCGAAAAGAAGCTAACACTATCCTTTAATTTTATGCTTCACTATGCGGATTATGTCCTTTCACTAAACAATTCCAAGATTATTGTTTGTTTATCGTATCTTTCCCACTGAACTGGAAATAAAGAATACAAAAATACAGTTAGTTCTTCTTCATTCCTTGACCTATGCGTAGCAATTAAACCAGACGACCATAGAAATTATTTCCCCATTGTGGACTTTCAACTTATTTGAACATACATCTCTCAGTTGATACGACACTCGGGAAGTTGTGGATTTCCTTGACAGAGTGTTTCTGCTAACAGGAAAGGTACTGAAGCATGTATTCCAAGTGGTTAAGTAGATGTTATCACCTCTAAGGTTTTAACGTCACCATCATGACTTTGTTATCCGATATGGAATATCTGTATAAATACAATATCGTCCTTCTTTCCTATTTTATAACTTCAGTATGGTGATTTTCTGGACAGAACTCAGCTACTAACTCAAAAGCTACTTAAATAAGGCGACATTCGCTTCGTCTTTACATCCAGTTGTTTGCATGTCTTATTTACGTTATTTGTGTTTGGTTGCGTATTGTGGTGTCCAACACATATTCGATTGTGTTTTTGCTTTGTTTTTCTTCATCTTGTGTGTCCTGTGTTGCCATTTTTTCTGGATTGTCCTTTTTTAATTGCCCCTTCGGTATTTTCTAACGTTTATTGAAGTCGTCGCTACAAAAATTCTACGGTCGTCATCACAATCTTGTTAACCGTTTCGAAATATCCTGATATCAAATGACAATGGATCTTTTACTTTTTATGTAGATGGTTTCTTTCCTCTATCACAGCCAAGATGTTTTGCGGACTTGATTATATTTATGAGTAACATGGTGGTTGTCGTATGAGAAGCAGAACTGCTTAACTTCGCGAGCACCTGAGTTCTCCCTAGGTTTTTTTATGGGGTCCGCTTTACTCATCTTTTTAGTTTTTGTTTGGCCTATTGTGTGTCTTTAAGTTCTGAGTTCCGTGTTGGGATGTTCTCATAAAAACGATGTTCGGTTCGTCTTTATCCCCAGTTGTTTGTAGGAGGGATCATGTCTTATGTTTACGTGTAGTGGTGTTAACACACATTGTGTTGTGTTTTTCGTCGTCTTGTGGGTCCTGGTTGCCGGTTTATCTGGATTGTTAACACACATTGTGTTGTGTTTTTCGTCGTCTTGTGGGTCCTGGTTTGCGGGTTTATCTGGATTGTTAACACACATTGTGTTGTGTTTTTCGTCGTCTTGTGGGTCCTGGTTTGCGGGTTTATCTGGATTGTTAACACACATTGTGTTGTGTTTTTCGTCGTCTTGTGGGTCCTGGTTTGCGGGTTTATCTGGATTGTCCGTTTTTCATTTTCTCTAACGTTTATTTATCACCTGATTTTTAACCACAGTAGCACGACGGGCTCCACTAATGGAACAGAAAAAGCCTACCCTTCCGGATCACATGAGAGCATCCCCTCCTTCCGGTTCTTAGTGGGGTTCTTGTTGCTCAGTCGTTAGTTTTCTATGTGTAGTATAGTGTTGACCATAGTTTATAGTTTCGTGTTTTTGACCATTGTATTGTCTGTCATTATTGGATTTACTCTTTCTGATTAAGTCCATCGGTATCTCGGTGGCCGGGTGGCTCAATGGATTATGTGGTTGGATCTAGCAGCTCATGCAAGTAAATCAAAAATCCTTCGGTATCTCCATACTTTTTGAACAAATTAATAATCAAATATTTGCACGAGATTTGACTTTAATACTGCTTTAATACTGTCACTAGTAAATAGTTGATCCTATCTTATCACTGTAACTGATGATTAAACATGTCAATTTATTTAATCAAGATATACATGTATATATGTAATACGTCTATACACGTATCAGATAACAGTCAATTTATAATCAATGGGTTTCTTACAAATCAGAGCAAATATTATACTTCCTCGTTCTTCCCTTGACTACAGATATCACAACAAGCTGGGTATCTCTCTCTTTTAATTAAAAAAAGATGCTTATTGAGTATTTGTGTTTTCTGGTCACAAATTGGAAACGCCTCTGGAAATAGAAATTTTTCGTAGTTTGTCTGCTGGGGGATAAGCCCCTCTAAAATTTGTGTCGTTCATTGTTCGTGACGGGTAATACGAAACTCGCCCCATTGTGACGGAACGTTCAATGAGTGCCTCAAATATTGAAAAAAAAAGTCACGCTTCCTGTACGTAAAGGACAACTTGCAGAAACACAGAAAGAAAAATGTTTGTTAGATGCGGTCGTCGATGCAAGACAAAGTTGTATGTTCCTATCCATTACATGGGTATCCTCTTTTCTGTGGCAATGTAAAATTCCACCCATTGGTCTCATCATAGTGCCCGTACTTTTACCTGCATGATTTGTTGTTCATAAGCTTGTTCTCTTCATGTACGACTATAGCTGAAATACTGATGACTGGACGTTCAAACTTTACAGTTAGCTGATCAATCGAAATCGTCAATTAGCTTTTGAAAAGAGTAACGGCATTCCGAATGGTAATGAAAGGTTAACTGAGATAACGCTAAAAAGATAGTAGTGGATTATTAATTTTTATTCATTCTTTATTTCTCAAGCGGCCAATTTATGATATTGGTACCAAGACTAAGCAACAACAATTAATCTTTTTCTTTCTTATCTGTCGATCCGCTAACCTTATAAATAAAATTCGAAATTGATTAATGCCACAGTTTACAAGCCATGATGACAAACATTATTATTAATAATTCTCATTACAGTACAGAGTTTGTCCAGTTTAATCTGGTTTCCGCTATTATGACATCAGTTCAGAGTGTTTTTCTAAGTTATTTCTATTTCAAGATATCATACACATCTAATTATTAGTAGTTTGAGTGTCACTCCAAGTTTATATCTGTTAGTCGTTATCTCATCCTGTTTACTCAGTCGAAAGATGTTGACTTGTCATAGTCCAAACTGTGTCAATTACCAGCTTAATATAGAAAGACTGCTGTTTATAGTAATGTAGTACAATATTTATAGTCTACTTTAAGATAACGTGCAAATTACAAGAATGCTTGAAGGTCGTCATCAAGTACGAGTGACAATCACTGAATCAGAAAGAGCATTGACTTGTTCCTTTGTATATAACGTTGGAAATTGTAGCACTCATTTCTTGATAAAGCAATGACCTCGTAATGTCCTTACCATTCTGTTTATAATTTCTACGGGTTTTTTCTGTTTTGCGTAATAAACATAAAATGTGCATTAAATATATTTATCGTACTTCGTTCATTTGGATATGGTCTACTGGGTATTTGCAATGTCATGTCCAATTCTCATTTTTTCCCCTATTATATACATTTACTGGTAACATTTCCTTAGGGCTCAACACACAGAGCTGACGGGTAAGGGGTGTTGGTAGGTTGTTGTTTGGAAAGCCAGACCTTGAACCATATTGAATAACTTGTTTTGAAAAGACGCGGTCCTTGCACGTTTTATCAAAAACTCTACCTATGTTCAGTAGAGTCTAAAGATTTTCCACTACAAAATACAAATACAAATACAAAACGTTCTAAGTCCGGCATATATAAACAATAACATAATCTCTAATGAGCTTTTTGTACAAATATGGTACATGCTTGTTGTAATAGATTGAAGTGGGTGGGTGGGGGGTGGGTTTGACCAATTCATTGACAGAGCTTAGGCTGAATCAAACTGATCATTATAATGCAAGATATAAATAGATCAAAGTAACCTAGCATGCTAAAAAATATGCTTTCAAGATTTTCAATTTTCAACCGTTAATCGCAATTATAGATGTAACTTAAACTTAATTTGTACCTCAGTGTTAAATATTACTTTGGGAAAATATTTCCCCCCAAAATGAACAATTAATACTTTATTATTAAGCACAATTTCCACCCTAATTAGGGTCAATGGCTACATTGAATAGTCAACAATACATAAACATACAATGTACAACATATAAACAAATTCAATACACAATAGAACAAATGGAATCAAGTGCACCCTGTCCTCAGATCCAATGAGTGTTTAATGAAGGAGCCTAAATATTTCACCTGCTTGATGTTAGTCGGATTTAAAATAATTTCAAGTAGATTCGAATTAATAGTATTGTCAAAGTCACTGAGAAAAGCTTTTCTTAAATGTTCATTTAGCTTACAATTTAAAAAGAAATGGTTTTCGTCATCAAGAGTTTCACATTTATTGCACGTTCGTAAATGCTGAGGTATTTTCTTATTAGTTGTAAAAATTCTAACATTCATTTTGTGCTATCCACAAAAACAGTATAAGGTATATAACATTGGAGAAATTAATTTAGGCATTGTAGATTACATGTAATATCTTATAAGAATGGGAAAACATTTGATATTTAACTAATTTTATATATATTTTATGTACTTCTTGTAACAAAACAAGGTCCATATACCGGTATATTTGTTTACTGATATTCTTTTCAACCATAGTAAGTTTATTGTTTGTTTTGTTAAGCCTGTAGATTTTGTGATAAAAGCATTACATGATAGAAATTAATATTATTGATGAAGTGAAATAGAAAATAAAAGAAGTGACAATATTTACATTTTATATTCCATATCAATAGAAATGTACAATTAAAGAGTATAAAATGTCCAAGCTGATAAAAAACAATATAATTAACTTTCACCAGTTAATCAAGTCATAGATCTACATAAACAGAGATTGATTGATTGATTGATTGATTGATTGCCTAACGTCCAGTGAGCTGTATTTCAGCTATATTCAGGACGAGAACACGTTAAATAATATATAAAAACTATATAGAAATGAGGGAAGGAATGGCCGGTCAACGACTTTAGACTGCCACTGAAAAGGTTATACCAGGGTTAAACCGGAAAATATAAACTACATGTTTTAGCATCAGAATTTTCTCGCGTTATGAGATGTCATACTATGTTATTGCAATATTATTATTTTTGCAGGACTCGGTTTGAGTTTAAATGCTTTATACCTATCAGAAATTTCTCCTAAGAAGATACGGGGTGCAGTGGGTACTTGTCAACAATTATTTATCACTATTGGAATTCTTACGTCCAATTTACTCGGCGTTAGCAAAGTATTTGGTAAATATATACTTTTGTTGTTCCATTTGATATTTATCAATGTAGGGGGTTGAACATAGCATCATATTGCATCGGGATAATGTGTCCGTGTGGAGCGAAATGTCTACCCGTGAACTGTTAATTGTTTCAGAGAGCTAACTCTTGTCATAATACAGATGAATAATTGTTCATTTTGCGTTTAACAGGAATCAAAATATGAGTTTTGAAAATTTTATAAACGAAATAGAAGAATGTGTTTCGAAAATTTAGAAGAAATGTAAACTGTTGCTAAGCGGTTACAATGATAAAACTGCAGAATTACTGGAAATAGTGTAACTATTCAATCTTTTAGAAATAGATATATACTAGTAAAATAAATCTTGATTTGTTTCTTTTTTTTTCTTCAAAAAACCTTATTCTTATTCATAATTTCACTTGGCATTTTCTGTCGTTTGATATATTATATAGTGTGGTATTTTTCAGGAACTGATAAGCTCTGGCCAGGAGTTTTCATTTTCACTGCATTCCCTGCATTTGTATGTCTGGTATGTCTTCCATTCTGTCCGGAGAGTCCTCGGTATTTGTTGATCACTAAAGGAAAGGAAGTTGATGCACGGAAAGGTAGGTACGTGCTTTACACCTTATGGTAATAATGTACAAAAAAAATCACATTTCATTTTATTTTATAAACTGAATTATCTTTCTAAGTCGAAAAACTTTAGGACTTTTTTCTGTGTTTGGAATAAAGGATTTGTTCAGATATAATACCTAAAATATCGTTTTTGTATTATTAAATCCACTTAACATGACCGCCTTGGTTATGTAATATGTAACTTACTCACCTCGAGTTTGGACGATCCTGGGTTTGATCCCAGGTAGAATAAAGACAAAGACTATAAAATATATATATGCTACTTCTCGATATTATGTCCACTAATTATAAGCAAGAAAAATTTGAAGATACCAAAAGGGTAATCAGAATATGTATATCGAAGAAGAACAGACAACATAATGGG
>MJUT01062908.1:178508-194047 GCA_002080005.1 Gigantidas platifrons
AACAGACAACATAATGGGCAAAAGAAACGACAAAAGGACAAACAACGATCTACAAAACATATCCTCGTGTGTCCACTTTTCGTGGACCTAAGCATGATCGTGTAAATAACAATAAAATCAACAAATAAAATAAAATATGGAATTACTTACCTTTAACAATGATATCTCATCCTTTTATCCACATATCCTCAGAAAAATGGATGCTCAATTAAATACAATTATAAACGATAATAGTGAAGCGGAATAAACAAAATTAAGGGACCGGAAGAGTCCACTTTTCGTGGGTGTGTTTCAAACTGACATGAAAGGCCATGAAAATCACAAAAATAGTTAAAGTTATATGACGTCATACAGTGACTAAAAATACGCACGCGCGCTTACAGATGTAAACATTGGAATTCTGTCTGCAAAATCTTGAATAAACATAGGCAAAATTTGGTAATAGTAAAATTTGTTAAAAAATTCATAGTTGTGATGCGACTATACATAAATTTACTTGTTTTGACCGCATATTATACAGCAAATGTAAATAAACACCAGCGACGTTCCACTTCCTAGTTACAGCTAAACCACTCTTAAATGTGACGTCACGATCGAAATATAGAGACTTCCTGAAAATCCACGAAAAAAGAACCCCCACGAAAACTGGACCTTGCACAATATATATAAAACTAAAGATCGAGTAACACGAACCTCACTGTGTTGAGTGAGATACAGTAACACATAGCAATATAAATCAACTTCTATTGGCATCAATAAATAATAAACAAAAAAAACAAAAGATACCACACTGTCAGAACAGTTCCAAAATCGTAAAATTGTGGAAAGAGGCAAAATAGGTACCCCTTACACACATATACATGACTGCTAACTTTACTGGCTTGTAACAGTCACTTCAGTAAAATATGGCAGGATTAAACTAATCTGACAGGCACCTTAAATTTAAAGTATCTTTAAAACCAATATAATTGTCTCTGTATATTATATGTTATTCAGCTATCAGACAGTGTATATAATGTGACATTCCCGGCTTATGATATATATTCCCTGAGGCGCAGCCGAAGGGAATATATATCCTAAGCCAAGGGAATATATATCCTAAGCCGGGAATGTCACATTTATATACCCTGTCTGATAGCTGAATAACAGATATATTACGGATTTAACCATTTTTTTTAAATACAGAACCCAACTAGGCTATCGTATAAAAAAGTCATCCATCCATGGCATGGATTTTTTTTAATTGTTTTTTTTCCTGTTTTGTTTGTTTGTTTGTTTTTATTTTCCTTTTTGTTTTATTTTACCACTTGCATAGTCCTAATTCATATGTAAAAATACTAAAAATACCAAATATTTTGCGTCTTTTATTTTCATTTTTTTTTCTAAATGTCCCTTTCCGTACCTATGACCTTCTTTCTACGATGACGTCAAAATATGCGTCACGTTATATTTCATGTGTCTCATGAAGGAAACGGGTTTGCAATAATTTTAAAATGTTAACGTCTAACAAAAAGGTGGTGTTGTTCCGTTACTTTGAAAGTGTTCAAGGCGCAATGTTTAACATGCCTTAGCTTGTTCATTGCACATGATGTTCAAGTTTATTATGGAACAGCCGTGGAACATAGATCAGAGGGTGTGCCGGGGTAGAATAGGCACCAGGTTTCTCCGTCCTAGAGGCACTAGTCCTCTAAAAGGGGTCATCCCCGCGGGAACCCCGGGGTATAGAAATGGGACCGAGAGCTTCTTCGGCTTGAAGGAGCGTCCGCCGGTTGTGCGGGATGTAGAAATTCACAGCCAACCCGTCCTTCGGATGAGACGTAAATAAANCTGTTTTGTTTGTTTGTTTGTTTTTATTTTCCTTTTTGCTTTATTTTACCACTTACATAGTCCTAATTCATATGTAAAAATACTAAAAATACTAAATATTTTGCGTCTTTTATTTTCATTTTTTTTTCTAAATGTCCCTTTCCGTACCTATGACGTTCTTTCTACGATGACGTCAAAATATGCGTCACGTTATATTTCATGTGTCTCATGAAGGAAACGGGTTTGCAATAATTTTAAAATGTTAACGTCTAACAAAAAGTTGGTGTTGTTCCGTTACTTCGAAAGTGTTTAAGGCGCAACGTTTAACATGCCTTAGCTTGTTCATTGCACATGATGTTCAAGTTTATTATGGAACAGCCGTGGAACATAGATCAGGATTAGGAATTTGATGAATCGATCTGGTGTTTTGTGTTTTGTTTATGCAGCCGTTTTGAGTGTAAAAACAGCAATTAATTGGGTAAATATACATTTATTATTCAACATTATGCTATTGATTCATTGAAGCGTGAATGCTTTTGTCGGCCATGTTGTTATTCTATTGTTTTTTGGAAGGCTGAAATATATACCCGTCTGTTTTCCGAATATATGCTGACATTCATGGTTGAACAACCAATGAAAATTTGTGTAACAAACTAAATCCGTAATATTACTACATATACCTAAAATGACTTATATATACTCTCGGTTTTTGGGTGGGGTCCGTGTTGAACATCTTTTTAGGTTTCTTGTGTTGTCCTATTATAAATCTTTACGTTCTGAGTTTCGTGTTGTGATGTTCGTTACGATTTCGGTATAAAAACGATATTCTGTTCGTCTTTACCTCCAGTTGTTTTTAGGAAGAGGCATGCCTTAATTACGTTATTTGTGTTTGCTTGCATATAGACTAGTGGTGTTCAACACATATTGTGTTGTGTTTTTGCTTTGTTTTTATTCGTCTTGTGTACCCTATGTTGCCAGTTTCTCTAGATTGTCCTTTTTTGATTTGCCCTTCTCTATTCTCTAACGTTTTTCTGATTATCAATGTTTTAGCAATGAGAAAGCTTACAGGATACGAAGATGTGGAAGATGAACTGGACGAGATGAAAAAAGAAGCCAGAAGATCACAGTCTATAGAATCATTTACCATTAAAAAACTATTAACAACTCCAGAATTAAGATTACCAATTGTTATAGCTTGTGCTTTGCAAGCTGGACAACAGGCATCAGGTATCAATGCTGTAAGTAGCAACATTTTTATAAAACATCAAACAGAAGAAGAAGGGGTCGTATGGTAGTTGGATTTACAACTACCTGTTCAATCAGTGCCTATCACCACTAAAGTTATGAATTTGAATCCCATTCAGCTGAGGTGAACTTTATACAACATTATGTGATGAAGTTTGTCAGTGAATTGCGGACAAGTCGATGGTTTTCTCCAGGTACTCCGGTTTCCTCCACCAATAAAAGTGACAGCCACGATATAATTGAAATATTGTTGAAAGTGGCGTTAATCACCATAAATCTAACTCTTTCAGTAAAAGATGGGGACGATAAAACTAGTTTAAACCCGCCACTTTTTATTTAAGGGCATGTACCAAGCCAGGAAGTGAGGTCATGTATATATGTGTAGGTATTATTGATTTTGCCTCTCTATGATATTTCCATTGAATTTTGGAACTCTTCCACCATTGTGGTATTATTATTTTTTGTTTTTTTATTTTATATGCATACAGAAATGTTTATTTATGCATTGCTACATTTTTTAAAGTTTGCTGGATTTTTTTTATGAATAAGTTTCAAAAATAACTATGTCTTTATCATAAAAAAAATAAATTCAGCTGTATATTAAATCACTAGAAATAGTTAAACAATATTGTAATGTAGTACTAATCATTAAAGCGACTTTAGACATGAATTGTTAAGCACTTTTATAATAAGTATGATATTTATATTTATTTTAGGTAATGTCATATTCTAGTTTCATGTATAAGAACGCCGGGGTACCGTCACGTGCAGTGGAATGGGTTGTATCTGGAACTAGTCTTATCAATTTTCTCACAACACTACCAGCTGTACCTCTCATGGAGAGACTCGGGCGACGGCCTCTATTAATATATCCAATGTTGTGTATGTTCGTCTCGTTTCTAGTCTTAACTGTATTTCATAATATGCAGTATGTAGATCATCTTGAGGTAAGATATAAATATTTTCCAATACAATTTTCATTAAATAACACCCTTAGCTTCACAATATAATTTGCTACTATATCTATTACTGAAATTTACAGTTGTTACTTTTTTTTATTATTAATAAAACTAAGGTTCTTCTCCCTCATACATAGGTGACCTAAGCCGATGTTGGCTATCTGTTAAGAAGGCCCTTTGGTTTTATTCATCTTGAGCGTACCTGGTGAAGGTTATTCTATAAAGGTATCCCAGTACATTCTACAAACAAAAAGATTCGATTGAATTGATAATTAACTTATGGTATCAATCCAGCAGAACCTGCATAATATTTTTTGGTTTCTCGACACATTCCGACTTGGCAGATTCCTATTTATTTTACAGATATATACATTTAGACATGTATCACTGTTGACTACTTAATGCAACAATATTCATTAGATAGGGAGACGGATTTACATAAGTTTGAATAACTTGTTTCTGAATCCCTTTGATATATATACTTTGTATTTACTATGCTGATTATCTTATGTTTGCAACTATGTCTTTATTTCATTCAAATAAATATTTTTTTAAACTAAGGTTATTCTAAAAACACGCCCACTAAATATAATGTCTACGTTTTTATTACTGAATACCCTTAGCACTAGTTTGTTTTTTATTATCATCAGCCAGGATATAGTTTACAAAGATTCCTCTATCATATTATGGTTGTCTTGACCATTTTGAAGGGGGTGTAGATGGTTTCCGCCATTTTTCATTGATTTCAGTTATTTTATTTTCTAACCAGGATTATCCCTGAATTAAGCACTGTTATATATTAACCATATATATTGGTCATATAAACAATTTATGAATCAAATGTAAGATTCATTTACTTTAGAATTTTCTTGGAAATCGACTTATTATCTGCATTAAAGAATTACTTACTTAACATACTAATAATTATAAGATACAATATTGCATTTAAATAGAAACATTGTAATATAAAATCATATTTTATGAAATACTTTTGTTTATAATAAAAAATAAAAATAATAAGTACATTTAATGTTTATATTTACAACATGTAGATTTATTTATTATTAAAAGCATTTTAAAAAAATGTAAAATTAAATTAAGATCACATTTTAGTAATTAAAATTAATTATATTTACATGTACATTTTATCCATGCATATAAATGTACTTATTTCTTTATATTCTTATTTTAAGAAAGTTGATGATCAGGTAACACACCTTTCATGGAAAAGGGTCCGTTGTGGTCGTGATCGTATGGTAGTTGGATTTACAATTACCTGTCCAATCAGTGCATATCATCTAAAGTTGTGAGTTTGAACCCCTTTCATGGCAAGGTGTACTCGACACAACATTGTGTGATAAAGTTTGTCAGTGACTTGCGAGAGGTCGGTGGTTTTCTCCGGGTATTCCGGTTTCCTCAACCAATAAAACCTACCGCCCCGATATAACTGAAATATTGTGGAAATGGTATTAAGCACCATAAAACAAAGCAAACCATACCTAATTTTAAGAAAGTTAATGTTCAGGAAACATACCTTTCATGGGCCTTAATTTAATAAATTATAACTGCAAAAACAACACTATGTACCATACGTGATTTTAGAAATGCCTGTACCAAGTCAGGACCATTGCGGTTTTCCAGTTTCCCGGTTGTTGACTCATTTTGTCTGTTTATTGATTTATGAGTTTTGAATTTCCCTTTGGAAGATTGCTCTGTGTTCGGTAATTTTGTTATTACCCTTATTTAAGAAAGTTTATATCAGGGAACACACGGAAATCCAAATATAATAGCTACTCCATGTGCGAATTTGAAACGTAGTCGACTTTGGTAAGCGCACGTAAACCCAAATAGTTTATACATATAGTATAATAGCTTATAAACATGCATTAAGTTCTCAGTTATAAAGTCAATGAATCATTTGAATAAGAATTAGTACATTTTGTATTTTTAATTAATTTTTTTATGTAATTCCATCTATTCACAATGATAAGTATCCAAAAGCCTCTCAGTATGGATAATGCTGGCACTGGGTGTTTCCTAATAATATCAGATTACGATTCTGGCATTAGTTCAGACATACATGTGTGTAATCTTCTTCATTTTCTTGTGTGCCATTCATTACAATATAAAGAGCTTTGCAACAAAAGTAGCCATCTGCCTTCATGAGGACAATTCAAGTTTCTGTTCTAAAAATAAATTACAAAATGAGTTATCTCCCTTTGTATAGTTTTGTTTTTGTTTCTCTCAAAGCCTCATTTGACTATGAGTGTGTCACGCATATTAAAATAGATATTTACGTTGTTATTGTTACTTCATTTAACCACAAGAATTAAAACATGGTATTTTGGCTATCCTGTTTAGGCCCTTTGGTTGTATTGCTCCCAAAATTTGATATATTTGGCTTTGCAATAGTTGCCGTCACTAAGCTTGATATCTATGGGTTTTTTTGTTTTTTTTGTTTTTTTTTGTTTTTAGTATTATTATTATTAAATTCATTATCGTGTCCCCCATGTAAGAACCTACGCCTAATCTGTTCTTTGGCATATTAAATATTTGAATTTTGCAACTAATCTGCTTTGATATATTATATATCTGTCGACGAACAAAACACATACATAAAGTCACGAATTGTCAACCTTATATTATAATTTCCGATTGAATACCGATTAGGAGTACTAGTATCTATCCATAGTCACAATCAATGCTTGAAAATGCTCCTAACATACACTATTATACATATGGGGTAACAACAAAGTTTTACTCTGCTCACTTCAAAGTCTTGTATCCTGACGAATACCGGCCATAAGCTCCAAATAAATTAGTATATTTTAAGAAAAATAAAGATTATCTATGTTCACTGGACTCTAGAATATCTTTTAACCATTTGAAACACATTATCTGGTCGTTGAAGTTTAAGTCGTTAACCAGAAAACACAATTGTTCCTCTTCCAAGAATGGATTTCTTCTTTTTACATCGAATCCTATTAAAATGTCAGGCTAATTTTTCTCCTCCGAAAACAAATTCTGTCATACCGAATGTAGAAATATTAAGCTACCAGAACACAGCTTTCAACCATCAACAACGGCTACAGTCAATAATTAAAAAAGAAAAAAATACTTAAATATAATAGTTAATGAGTAATTGTGAGCATTTCTGAATATTTCTGTCCGGTATTAGTGTAGATACAAGATGTTGAAGTGAACTGAGTAACACTTCGTTGTTTCTCTTCTCTATAATAACATGCTAAAGCTAGTATATAGAGATTTGTGGCATTTTCAAACGATGATTGTTATCGGTCCTTTATTTGTGATTTGTGATTTTATTGTGAAACGTCTTGAATATGCTTCCCCTTATGCATTGTGTATTTAAATTCTTCCTTCATATTTTGAGAATAAAACATATATTTTATTTTTCAGTCACATCATAACATCTTTGCAATCATAGGTATAATTGCTATGCATACATATGTAATGGGATTCGCAATAGGATTAGGTATGTATACATATTTATCCTACACTGGTTCAATTTGAGCAGTCAAATTGCATGACCAAATAAAATTTAGCTATATACGGTTTTTAGACAATTTAGCCGTTGTTTTTGGGGCTTTTTAACATTGCAGGATACTATGACCGGAGCTTTTGCTACCCGATATCACACGAACGTATTTCTGGGGAACTAGCTATCTGTCGTAACAAAGATTCGAATTCGCTAGAAGTTTTCCATATTTTATTTACAGCCGTATATTTCGACGGTCAACAACAAAACTGAATATCACAATAATAACAATAATACAAAAATCAAACAGAGTAATTAAAAATGACTGATAGACAGGATTAATTATAAATATGCCTAATGGCCTTTATATAGCAATTTGCGTTATAGCTTGGAGTTCTTATATCGAGGATTAACTAAATTATAATTTATTAAAAGCTTGAAAGTTAAGTTGTGACAGATAAACAATAAGTGTTAATTGAATAAATTTTCCTCTGATCTTTGAGACACAATTTTGACAAAAGTGGTGGATAAACTGCATTAATTATTTATACACATATAGGGATTAATTTGACTTGTAAAACAAATTTATAACACTTATTTTAAAAATGGAAATAATAATGAACTATAAAACAAAATTAAATATGAAATATTGAAATAAAGAATTTCTAGAATTACATTCTCCGGGGTACTAAATGTGTCGGTTATATTACCCCGTCGGACCCAAGCTGATTCTTCGAATCAGTAAAAAAAATAAGTATACATATATAGATACTAAAATAAAATAAACATATTTGATATTAAGCGGGATAAACATATTTTAACATTTATATACAGGCGCGCATAAAAACAAAATGTGAACATTTCAAATACATTTTCTCTAAGTAGACTGTTTTCTACATGAATTCTTTTGAAAATAATTACTGTATATGTGAATATAAAATGTCACATTTAATAGGATGAATAATAGTTCAACCATATCTGTACCTACAAAATGATCACTAATGTGTCCAAGTACATGTATTTATTTCACTGTGTCTGAAAGTCACTCAGAGAACACACCAAAATGCTGGGTTTTTTTTCACATTCATATAGCTCTAACTATATTTTAGATTTGTTTTTGTTTATTTCAATAACAGTGTCATATTTCTCGCTTAGTACTATTCCTGGAACATTTGTCCAGACTGTAGCTAATCGGAATATATAATATATAGTCATAATACACACGGAATTTTATTTTCAAACTTAATAGAGTTTGTGCATGTCATTTTAGAATGTGATCATACTCAATGTCGCTAATAAAAACATTATTACTTAGTGTAGATCTTTTCTTGATTAGAATTACTGAAAAGCCATTGTTTTCACTGAAAAATATTCACTACTTCTAGAAGTACATATGAATTTTACTAATGGGGATCCTAACAAATAAAAATGATAACGAAAAGCTTAACAGTATAAATGAAATAAATTGACTATCTAGTAACGAACAAAATACAAACAAAAATACTGTTGCATACTATATCATGTATATTATGATTTGTGTCAATAAAAAAATTTGGTGCTACTGTAAAGTTCAAAGTACAAAAGGATCAACAATGGTTTAGTAGTAAGCAATTGGCTTTTTACAAAAATAATTTTGCTGAATTTCCGTATGGTCTAAAGCTTAGGGTCGTTACGCCTACACTAAAGACACCAGCCGAATAAAGTTTGGATGACGAGTCCAACCCTTATTCTTTGGTACCAAAACAAGCCACCAAAAATACTGTTTGTGCTATGTAAATTTACACCATTGTTACTCCTTTTATATCAAGTCATATGGTCGCTTTTTAGCGAGAAGTGCAAAAATGGCACTTATTATAGTTCAAGAATAAATTGGAAAAAAAATCTAAGTGTTATTGCTTGAACATTTTCTTCTTAGACTACAGGGTGTGGAAAATGGATATGTATGTGTGTATAATCTAAGCATTTTTATCAAAATTAAACCATTTTGTATGCTATTACAATGTATTAAATAATTTATTTTTGATGATTGCGTGTTTGTACTTTTCGTCGTTTTCTTATTCGCTTTTGCTGTGCAATGCGTGTATGAAATTCTTGTGGTATGTTTTCTTCTGGTTCCCACGTATTATTTCTACTACTGTAGCCTTCCCATTTTATGAAATATTTTCTTTTTCCATTGTCAATTTTTGTCTTAATTATTTTTTCAACCATGTACAAGTTTTCGTCATTGTTTATGTCATTGTCTGAGTTTGTATTGTCATCGTTATTTTGTTGATCTGTGTCGTCATTATTGTCCATATGTATATTGTCGTCTGGCTGTGCAACTGGTTCATCATCATCGCTGTCATTAGCTTCATTGTTTGTTGGTCTGTCTTGTGGATCATAGAAACGTTTTAATCTATTAGCGTTTGTTGGAACTTTAACTGGTGCGTTGTCGGAACATCGTCTTAACATATATGGTTGATTGCCTCTGTCTTCTGTTATGCAGTAAGGACCGTCCCATATGTTACATAGTTTTGGTGACAATCCGACTGGGTGCTTTTTGGAGTCAAGCCATACTTTATCACGAACGGCAAAATTTGGCTCTTTTGCGTTCTTGTCGTGTTGCATTTTGTATTTTTCCTGAGCATCTTCAATGTTCTGTTGAGCAATATGACGTGCTGTCCTCAAATTATGGTGAATTTTATCAATGTACTGCTTTGCATCTGGACCAACATTTGTGGGTTCCGTCAAAACAGTGTCAATCGGTGTTCTGCATTCACGACCATAAAGAATGAAGTATGGGCTGTAATTTGTTGATTCCGTGCAAATTGACATATTCATGGCAAACGCAATACTTGGAAGTAATTCAGACCAGTTGGACTGACTGTCGTCAATGTAAGTTCGGATTTTCTCAACAATTGTCTTGTTGTTACGTTCGCATGTACTGTTTGTTTGTGGACGATAACTGCTTGTATTGATCTTCTTTATTTCAAATATTTTGCAGACTTCTTTCATGATATTTGATAGGAAATTGGTTCCTCTGTCGGTCAATATAGCGTCTGGCGCAGAGTAGCGACGTATGTATTCGTTATAAAATATTCTGGCAATTTCTTTGGCACCTGTACTTTTCAGTGGAAAAATTTCGACATGTTTTGAGACGATCAGAAGAATATGTGTATAACCAGCCGAGCTTGTTTTTAAAGGTCCAAGGATATCCATATGTACTCTTCTGAACACATCAAGGATTGGTAGAGGCTGTAGCGGTGTAGATTTCTTGTGGTTGTCTAATTTTGCCTTTTGACATTCTACACACGATTGTACATATTCCATGATATTGCTGTACATTCCTGGCCAGAAATATTTATAGCGCATGGTTTGGTATGTGCGTTCTTTGCCGTGGTTGCCGCCTAATAATTGGTCATGGTACGATTTCAGGATATCGTCACGGAGTGTACGAGGTATTGCTAACTGCTTTACAATTCTATCAGCTCGATGACCTTTTCCTTTTGGGTACCACAGATGAAACAAAACATCGTCTTCCAATATGTAATCCTGAACTTCTATTGTTATTTTTCGAGCAATTTTTGTATTTTCTGGTAAATTTCTGTTTATAAGGTAGTTCCGAATGTCTTTAAAATCTTCATTTTCTGATTGGTCTTTAACAAGTTTTTCTTTTGGCGTAGTTGTGAGTTCACATATTGAAGCGGCTGGATTGAAATCGACCAAATGAGTATCAGTCTGAGTGGAAGTAGTTGATTTATTAGCCGTTAAATTCTTTGGTTCTGGTTCGTACTGTCTACGGCTTAGTGCATCGGCGTTTCCATGACTTGTTCCCTTTTTGTAAATCATTTCAAAATTATAGCCTTGAAGAAACATTGTCCACCTTGCCAGTTTTCCTGTGTTTTGGGTCTCTTTTATTTTCTGGAAGTGCACCAGAGCTTGATGGTCGGTAAAAACTTTGAACTTGCGGCCTGCCAAGTAAGCATGGTAGTGCTTTACTCCTTCCACCAATGCTAAGAGCTCAAGGTCTCGGATTCCATAATTTTTCTCTGCAGCACGCAATGCACGCTCACTATATGATATAACTTGTTCTCTGCCTTTTCTGTCTTTTTGTCCCAATACATAGCCAATTGCAACATGTGATGCATCTGTATACAATATAAAGTCTCTTGTAAAATCTGGAAAAGCAAGTATTGGTGGTGACGTCAACAGGCGCTTCTGCTCTACAAATGCAGCTTCACATTCAGAAGTCCAGATAAATTTTGCTCCTTTAACTAGTAGCTTGTGTAGTGGTGCAGCTATGTGAGAGAAGCTTTTGCAAAACCTTTTGTAATAATTTGCGAGTCCGAGTAATGCCCTAGCATCTGCTGTGTTTTGTGGGGTTGGAAATGTCTGAACAGCGTCTGTTTTAGATGTATCTATTTTCGATAGTCCACTGCAATACGGAATTCGTTGTTTTTCTTCTTCACTAAAACTACGGGACTCTGCCATTCGCTATGCGATGGTTCTATTATACCATAATCCAACATCTCATTTACTTGTCTACTTATTTCCGTTTTTTCGGCTGGTGTTGCTCGGTAAAATCGTTGTTTGACAGGTGGAGCTTGTTCTGTTTCAATTCGATGTGGATGGAGTTCTGTACAGCCAAGTTCGGATAGGTTTGTTGCAAAAACGTCTCGGTTCATTCCTAATAAAGTCAAAAGTGAAAGTTTCTGTTCTTCTGTCAAGTCGGAGTCTGAAAGGTCAAAATTTAGCTGCTGTGCTATGTCAACAAATTTGTCATTGTTTTTGTGTTTGTTGGTATTTGAATCTGCATTTACATTTGCAATTGTTGCAACATTGTCACTGATTTCTAATGTAATAGATTCCTCATGAATATCACACAATTTGCCTATTTGTGTGTTCTTTGATAATCTAACCTTTGTATTGGTTGGATTTAAAATTTGTAAAAATGACTTGTTATCTTCAATTTTTACTAAACATGTAGCACTTATGACACTTTGTTTACCAACAAGTGAAGGGTTAGCTTCTATTAAACCTATTTTAGATCTGATATTCTTATTTACAGTCTGAGTGGGAACTAAAACTTCTGACCTAGCGGGGATATTTTCATCTTTAATTAATGAAATAAAACAAATACTACTGTCATTATTTTTACCACTAACAAGTGGTACTTCTGTTAAACCTGACTGTAAAATAAGGGATTTATCTTCAAAATTTAGGCTAACTTTTTGTTTAGTTAGGAAATCAAGACCAAGGATAAATGAATGTTTTAAATTATGAATAACATAAACTGTTTGTTGTAAAGACAATCTACCTATTTCAATTGTAATATTAATTTTTCCTTTTACTTTTAATAAAGCACCACTAACTCCATTGACAATTAAAAATGCCTTTTCAAGCGGATATTTGTTTTGCAAATTTGCATGATAATAATCTGCCGAAATTGCACTAATGTGTGCACCCGAATCAACCATGGCCAATGCCGAATTGTTTGCAACCCGAATTTTAATTAAATTTGTGTCATTTTGCTTGTTTACATTTGATGCCGAAATTAAGTTTGATGGTTGCGCCGAAATAGGTTTTCGTTTTGATCTACACATTTTTGCTAAATGGCCGATGGTTTTGCATCTATGACATTTAACCCTTAAAAAGCGACATTGAGATGGAATATGATCACACTCACCACATCTGGAACACGGATTTCGTCGTCGTTGTTTCCGTCTTATTGGTCGCAGTGGGGCTGTGCAGTTCCATGATTCTATCGGAAACGCAGGTAACGGTTGTGTCGGCACTTTGTCGATGATTGTTACAATTTCATCTACTTGATTTTCCCTCAAAATTCTCACTTCATCGATAAGGGGTTGAAATTGTTGCATCAGTTTTTGTTTTTCCTCTTCCTCGCGCTTCTTTAGAAAACCGTGAATAACCTCTGCAGATCGTAATGCTTTCTCTGTTTCTGTTAACGTTTCCGGTTCTTTTCCAAATAAATGAATAAAGTCTGGTTTACATCTAATACGTAATTTAGCCATTTACATGTCGTCATTTATGTCCAGATTTTCGGTAATGATATATAATCGGTTGATAAAGTCTGCAACCGATTCTTCCTCATTTTGTTTTAATTCGTCAAAATCACAATACCTTTGGAAATTTTGTCCATAGCAATCCTGGTACTTTTTCAGAAACTCTAATCTTAAAGCATCTTTCTTTTTCGAGATGTCGGATGAAAGTTCGAAAAACTAAATTTGTGCATATTCTTCCAAAAATAACGGGAAAGTAGTGCAAAAAGTTATTTCGTCCCAAGAGCATAAATTTGCAAAACATTCGTATGTATCAAACCATCGCTGAGCGTTTTCTTTAAAATTGCCTTTAAATTTTGACGGCGCAAATTTTGTGAAATCCATTTTTCTTCTTGAACTTGGTTGTACAGAACGGTATAATATTAATGTTATTTATTACATCAATTTAGTATTGAAAAGTCACAACAGTTGTCCATTTCTTCCTCTTTCGACGTCTCATTTCAGCACGATCGATTTGAACACAATTTATATAGAAAATGTGTAAATATCTTTTAATTTAACGGCATTAATTGTTCATTTTCTCCACTTTTCTAATACAAGAGGTACACTACTGAGTTCCGGGTATATTCCTCCCTTTATGACCGGGACTTTTGCTACCCGATATCACACGAACGTATTTCTGGGGAACTAGCTATCTGTCGTAACAAAGATTCGAATTCGCTAGAAGTTTTCCATATTTTATTTACAGCCGTATATTTCGACGGTCAACAACAAAACTGAATATCACAATAACAACAACAATACAAAAATCAAACAGAGTAATTAAAAATGACTGATAGACAGGATTAATTATAGATATGCCTAATGGCCTTTATATAGCAATTTGCGTTATAGCTTGGAGTTCTTATATCGAGGATTAACTAAATTATAATTTATTAAAAGCTTGAAAGTTCAGTTGTGACAGATAAACAATAAGTGTTAATTGAATAAATTTTCCTCTGATCTTTGAGACACAATTTTGACAAAAGTGGTGGATAAACTGCATTAATTATTTATACACATATAGGGATTAATTTGACTTGTAAAACAAATTTATAACACTTATTTTAAAAATGGAAATAATAATGAACTATAAAACAAAATTAAATATGAAATATTGAAATAAAGAATTTCTAGAATTACATTCTCCGGGGTACTAAATGTGTCGGTTATAATACACACAATATACGAAACAGTGTAGGACAACTTAATATTCATTAGCCCTTGTAGGGGCCGTTGTAGCCGCTTTCGTGTGGTAGTTGGATTCACATATACTTCTGTGTTGAATAACAGAGTTGAACAATTGAATTAATGTTGATCATTATTGTCACTATCATTGCCAAACGGTAAAATGTGTTATGTTACATTTTTTTCGTGACTGTTCATCAAAATGGTATTTTATTTGTTATTGTATACGTTTTTAGCTCACCTGACCCAAAGGGTCATGTGAGCTTTTGTCATCACTTTGCGTCCGTCGTCGTCGTCGGCGTCGTCGTCGTCGTCCGCGTCTGTAAACTTTTCATACTTTCTTATTCTTCTTTGAAACCACTGAACTGATTTGGACCAAATTTAACAGAAATGTTCATTGGGAGGTCCTCTACTAAATGTGTTATTTTGGTGCAGATCGGAAATCCAACATGGCCGCCATGGCCAATAATGTGTTCTGATTGGTTGAAACTTTGAAAATCTTCTTGTCAGAAACTACTTAGCCGATGGAATTGTAACATTACAGAAATGATGACTGGATGGTCCTCTACTAAATTTGTTATTTTTGTGCCGATCGCATATCCAAGATGGCCGCCATGACTCGACTTAGTTTAACATTGGACCCTATGGGAATTTCACATTTTCATCTTTTTTTCTGAAACCACGCAACAGATTTGAACCAATCTTGGCAGAAATATTCATTAGATGGTCATATACAAGATTTTTGTTTTTGGCGCTGATCGGAAATCCAACATGGCTGCCAGGGCTCATAATGTGTTCTGATTGGTC